>JAXCGZ010001399.1:0-10000 GCA_037179515.1 Halocaridina rubra
AGTTTTTGATTCAAAACTTGCTGTCCCTGGGGTTGAAAGTCACCTACAGCTGATTGATTTGGCTGGTTCCTCTAGCGGCTAGATGAGATAAATAGAAAAAAATACAACCTGGAGTGCCTTCAAGAAAAATATAGTAAAGAACATTTTTATCAATTGCAAACCGGAATTTCATTTTGGCTTATGTAATCGATTTAGAATCACTCAGTATTAAGATTACTTGTGTAAGATTAACCAGTATAAAATACTAATAGTTCTTTGTCTTCTCGATGATTTAGCTGTACCGGAGGATTCAGCGTTCGCAAGGCAGAATCGCGAACAAGAGCTGGACAAAGACTGAGGTTCCAGGTGAGTACTGAAAGCTATTTATAGAACTTGTTGCTATTTTACTTGTAAAATTCCTGGAAATGTTAAAATAAAGCTTCTAAACACTCGTTTTCATTGGACTAGAGACATTCCTGCGTAATTAGTGTCTGAACATTAAAAATAAAATCACTTATAAATCTAAAATACATATCTAAGCATCTACAGTGCAACAAATGTCAACAATTTATGAATATGATCTTCCATTCCTTCTTTATACGATGTTAAGGTTTACCTCTTGAGTTTTTTCCCATGGTTGATTTCCTTCGTTTTTTATGATTTTATGCAGGATATTATTACAAATATGGGAGGATGGTCGTCTTCTGCAGGTGACTTCCAAGCTCCTTGTTCAGGGGTCTACTTTTTCACCTTCCATGCCGTTTCCACACAGCAAGGCGATTTTACGTAAGTATACGATAATGACATATTTTTCAAACTCTAAAACATAAATGATTTTTATTTCGTTTTACCCAAACACAACTTTACGGATTACAGTATAATTTAGTGCAGTGATACCCAACCCTTTCTGTGCCCCACATCCATATGAAATGTGTGATCAGTGTTCGCAATGCATACAAAAGTCCTCTGATTCTCTTTGCTTTCTGTCTCATCTTTATTATTATTATTAAATGTTTTCTTGTGCCCTGGCCTGACGAGGGCAATATTCTTTGCCTGTCCCGGTGTCACACTCTTAAAGAAATATAGCATGTAAATACGAAGAGGAAGTTCAATTACTGACAGCTGACTGAGGAATGCCTATTAGCACATCACTCCAAAGACAAGCCATTCTTTGTCGGATTCCCTAAAATTTCATCTCGCTCCTCCTTAGGGTGCGGGCACCACAGGTTGAAAACCTTTGTTTTAGTGTGTATCTATCTACAGCTTGACTCAGATCTGTATGGAGTGGCTGTATACCACTATTATCTCGCAGACTGGTGCTAGGTTTGGCTTCAAGTCTTACGTCCAGATGCCTCTACTGACACCAACCCTCTCTATCAATTCGGGTTTGAGACCGGCGTTGAGTCAAGCTGGCTTGTTCCCTCAGTGTTTGGACTAAAGTATTCTTAGTGCTATACATATAATAAAGTAAATTCGTGTTTGTATTGAAGTTAAAAATGTCAGTAATATTCATAGTACGATTAAAAGAAGTCAACTACTTAGGGAGCAAGCCAGCTAAAATCTGTACTGGCCACAAGTTCGGAGCAGTGGGGAGGTTTGGTGTCGAGAAGTGTATCTGACTGTAATACTTAAAAGCAAATTCGGCACTTTTCTCATGAAGCTACTTATAAACAGCGACCCCATACAATCAAATACAAAAAGACATTCCGTACCTGCTCATTGCTATAAAGTGGGACAACTGGTGTGGAGTGGCGAATTGTCATTGAATGAAGCCGTGAAAGTAAACTAGTTACGGCTGTCGGGTCACATGGCAAAATATGCTTGCCCACTTATCCTGTGGATGACCCTATTAGTGTGGTGGTGGGTATTGTCTTGATCCATTATCCCTAAGGAGCTTCAAGGGTATACTTATGTGCTCTGACTCATCCACCACTTGTATACTTATGTGATCTGACTCAGCCACCCCTTGCAAGGGTGATTGCGGCCATTGTATATATAGCTATTTATATACTACATATGTTGATATTTTTCTTCTCCCAAAGGGTGGCTCTAATGAAAAACGGCGAGTATCAAGTCACTGCCTACGGAACCAAGGATGACTATCAACAAGGTTCGAACTCCGCCTTGCTTGTCCTCAATAAAGGTGATTCTGTTTACCTCGAACTACAACAAGGAGAGATCTACGAGCATCCTTTCAACGAGGCTTACACCACCTTCACTGGGTTTCTGGTGGAGCCGTTTTAAGGGCTTCATCAGACAACTTGAGTTTGATTTTCACCGCGGAGAGTTAGGAAAGGCATCCATTCAACTTTAATCCCCCAGCTCCAACCGTCTGTATTCATCCTCTTTCATAAGAACAAATTATAGCTGTAGCGAATAAAAGAATGGTTACCTGATGATGATGGCTGACCAAGAAAAATCTTTGGGTTCATGGATCTGATTACTTAAATGTCTTATACTCTCAGGAACTAAATTTATTCATCTTGTTTTCCTATTCGATTTCTTATTGTCTTGATAATAAAATATTCCTATTTTGATTTTCCGTTTTGCTTGATGAAATGCAGAACATAACTCTTCCCTTTTATTACCTTCATATGAGGAGAGACGTTTATATGATGATGATGATGATGATGATGATGATGATGATGATGATGATGATGATGATGATGATGATTATTTGGATACAATGTTTGACTTCCACTCTAAATGACATCCTGTTATCTACTCGCCTAGGAAGATCATATATCTATTACAATTTATATGAATAACTCGTGTAAATGAGAACATTGATCTAAAGTAATACCATCACAGACAAAACTGATACTTTCTTATACCAGAAAAGTGATTAATGTTGACCATACAACGGATTCATTTAGTAGTCTCCGTGGCTAAATGGTAGCGTCCGCGACTCTGTGTCGGCAGGTCGAGGTTTCGCGCCCCGTCATGGACTGAGGTTAGTAAGAGCATACACTCAGGGTAACGATTACACATGCCAAAACAAGTCCTTCGCAAGAAGGCAACCGTCCTAGCCCTTAGTAGAAAAGGGAGTTCGAGACTTAAAACCGAATCAATCAAGCAATACAATGGATTCATTTAAGTTTTTGGAAGGGTCTAGGAATTCCATTTTAATAATTACTGAGCGGATCGATTCCAATTTAGGAATTAGCGACTTTTCAGATATGATACTTAGTGTTGCTGATATTGCTTTATCACATTTCTATAGTACATGAGGGGATATATCATCAGCACATGTAGCTTTTTGGGCATCTAACTCCCTCAGCACTTTGAATACCTCTGTGGCTGAAAAGATGATGTTCTATAATAACGGCCCATGAGCTCATATCTCTGCAATGTAAGGGGGTGGGGTATTTTCTACTGTAAATACTGACTGAAACTCCTTGTTCAATTCTTCGCAGATCTCTTCATCCATCTCAGAGATGCTTCCATCCACTCTCTGTAGCATTAAAACCTGTTGTTTAACCTTCAGTTTTCCACTGATAAATCTCTGGAAAAGTTTGGGATTTTCATTAGCCTTCCTGGTAATATCCCTTTCATAGTCTGTCTCTGCCTCTATTCTTTTACATAGGTAATCATTTCTTGCTCTTTTATAAGTCTGCCAGGCAGTTATGTTTTTTCTCCTCTTATGCCTTTTTTTTGCACATGCTAGCTCAGTGAACTGTGATGGACGGGTGTGAGGGGAGTTGCCATGTGTTTAAGCGGTAGGGGTAAACCACCTGTGGCTGTCGGGCCTCATTGTAGAGTTTTCTTGCCTGTCTACCTTGTAAGTGACTCAAGCAGGGTGGAAGGGGGGAAATGTGGCAACCCATTATCCCCAAGGAGCGAAGAGGAGTAGTTGAGTTATGTGTGGATCGTGGTGAAAGCGTGTTTCTTGGCTCGGCCACCCCCTTACAATGAGCCCATGTATATGTATATAGTAGTGGTAGTAATAATAGTAGTAATAGTAGTAGTAAAAGTACTACTACTACTACTACTACTACTACTACTACTACTACTACTACTACTACTACTACTTTTACTACTGCTATTTCTACAACTACTGTTGTTATTACTGGTGCATAAGTAATATAGATTAATGTTGATACGGTTTTTACCTTTAAGTTATGACTTATATATTTACAGCCAGTAAACGGAGAACCCCGAACAAAGATTCTTTCCCACTAGCAATACGCGAGCAACCGTCCTAGCCCTTAGTAGAAAAGGGAGTTCGTGACGTAAAACCGAATCCATCAATACACGAAAACGGCAAAACAAAAATCAAAGGAAAAGTGACGCCGTCTTTCAATCCCTCTTTTTCTCTCTTTTTGGAATGGCGTTGGGCCTATGATAGTTATGGTCTTTAACCAAGTCTCAGCCTTACTGGTTACTATTCCTTCATTATCCTCACACATTCAATGACTTATTTTCAAAACCTTATCAAACTTTCAAAGGTTTGTGCTAGAAGAACGCCACTACTATCCATTATTCAACCCTTACCTGTTTTAGGAAACATTCTCAACGACATGGGGAGTTAGCAAGGTCAACTGGTTCCCGGTTCCAAACCCCGGGGATGGGGGAGAGATGGTGTCAGGGAGGGGATCCTGCCATATATCTATGAACCAAAACCAACTGAAGATTGCACACAGTATGATTTAGTAGAGTTGTTGAATATATCACCGCAGGAATTGAACTCGGGACCACTGAGTGTGAATTAATTGTTGTTCCTGAATCGCGCAAGAATCTAGATTATGGAGTTTAGGATCTGTTCGATGGTAAGTGAATTTCTTTGCTTGTGGTAATGGATAAATTGCTTATTATATGTGATTACCTACGTGAATTGATATATTATTATTATTATTATTATTATTATTATTATTATTATTATTATTATTATTATTATTATTATTATTATTAGTAGTAGTAGTAGTAGTAGTAGTAGTAGTAGTAGTAGTAGTAGTAGTAGTAGTTCTTCCATTCCTTGTAAACCAAAATCATTGTGGGATTGAAGGGGGAGAGGTAGAAGAATTGCCCCATAGGATAATTGTCCCATGGGACAGTTTCCCCTAGGAAAATAGTCCCATGGGACAGTTTACCCTAGGACAATAGTCCCTAATTCTCAATGCAGAAGTGAATATCTGCAACCTAACATAGCCTAACCTCACCTCACCTAGTCTAAATTTAATTGTAATTGTATCAATGGATATTTGTCCGCATTTGCATTAAGAGTAAGGGGATGTTATCGGAGGGGCTGTTATCGGAGGGGCTATTGTCCATACCCGAGAAGGAGACCTCCCGCATGTGTAAAAACTATTTTGCAATGATTAATAGCTTAGTAATAATATTACTTACTATCCATTACAAGGTCGTCTTCCCAATCTGGTATTACTTACTATATATTTCGGATCATTCTCTGAATAGACACCTCGATCCAAGTATAGGCACCCTGTATGCCTCATTCCAAGATGAAGTACCTGCGTTCAACTTCAATCTCAAATTAGACACCTTACAAAGAATTAAATTATTAAAACCTGTTGAATACAAAATTTATTGTTCGGTTAGGTTTAATTACATAGCATGTGCCTCAGTCCCACAGTAAGCACCTGTAATGTGCCTCAATTTAAGATTAAGCACCTAAAAGTACATCAAGTGCCTATTTTATGATTGATCTCATGTTTCTATCTATTAGTCATGATTTTGCAGGCCTTGAAAGCTCATTGGACTGTCTGTGTCACTAGTGATTAGTACTGTTTGTTTATTTAGCTTTTGTTCAGGTATTTTAGCTGTTGACATAACCAAGCTAAGCCTTGAAATTCTGCCTGAAAAGAGCTAATTGCTCTCTAATTATTGATCAGTACTTATTGCAATTTTAGCAGCTGTTCAGCTAATTGGGTTTGGGCAGTATCAATCTACATTGTCTCGAGTAGCCCATTGCATTATCATTCTAGTTATTGATGAGTATTAATACACGTTTAAGGGTTGCTTAGCAATTTTGATAATTGCCTTGTCAAGAGAAGGACATTGCTGCATAGAGTTCATTACACCCTATCTAATTATTGATTAGCATTAATCATTTTAGTTTGTTGAGCAATTTATCTATTCGTATGCTTAAAAGCGCCTTGTATTGTCTTTGCAATAGACGATTTGTACTAATTACTTATTAAACAAACAAACAAACAAACAAACATTTATTTCCATTTTTGTACAATGGTCATTCTTCTAAAAGTAAAAGTGACTTATAAGTAGACATGTAATTGAACTAATAAGTAAGAGGGTAATACATACAGTTGAATTAAATGTAGCTTTCATGGAAAATAATAATGCTGTTATAAAAATGTTAACAATAATGTTAATAGCTAGTATAGCCAATTAAGTGCTAGTTTCATCATTTCCAGTTCCTAGGTGGCGCTGGGAAATTGTTTTCCATAAGGGTAACAGAAATTGTATTCAGTAATCACTGTGGATCGCTTGAGAAAGCTACTTATCGCTAACTGGTTCTCTATCTTGAAGGAGTTGAGTTGCTTTACCAGATATCTTCAAAAGGTGGGTGTGATATTTATTTGTTGTATTCGCTGCTTTTCAGATTTGGTAATAAGTGTTTAGATATAGGTTAAAGTAATATAAACCGAGGATATTCCTACCCCATGGCAATGGGTGTGGTATTATCTTAGTCTATTCTCAATGCCCTAAGCGCCAAAATCCCTGTTCGTTTATTTTTTAAATTAGTACACTAGCACGTATTTCTTTTTGATGTCTATAGAATACCTTGAATATTTTCCCTTCCCCGATTTTTGTTTTCCCCTCACCGATTTAGATTATTTTCCCTCACCGATTTGGATTTTTTCCCTCATCGATTTTTGTGCACTTACGCAACAATCTATCCTTCATTACTACCACCGGGGTGACTCTGCTATGAAGTTATAGTAGATTGTTGCTTTCCGGTTTTACGTCACGGACTCCCTTTTCTACCAAGGGTAGGACGGTTGCCTTCTTGCAAAGGACTTGTTTTGGCAGATGTAATCGTTACCCTGAGTGCATGCCCTTGCTAACCTCAGACCGTGACGGGGCGCGAACCCTCGACCTGACGCTTCAGAGTCGTGGACGCTATATATATATATATATCCTCAAGTGTATTTTTCTTGTTTTTTTTTTTTAATTGCCGATTAATTTTGCTTATGCTTGAGACTTCATGAAATCAATTACATTTTTGGTGAATTTCCAAGGGCTAACTTTTAAATTCCCTTTAAATTTATGGAAAGTTCTCTGTTAATGGATAGATGCAATGAAAGATTCATTTCTTACTAACAATATACTAATAAATTTCTAACATTTGTATGCACTACAATATGTCCCTTGCCTGATTATTAATACACGACAGTAATTACCATGTCTTTCTTATATGAACGCATGACAAATACCACAATAGTATTCCTCTGAACAGCTTAAGAATAGCCTAATTAAGTTTAATTTCTCGACCAGGCTTGGGTTTCACAGAAAGCTGATGGCATTTCTTAGGGATTCAATGGAATTAATACTAATACCTGATGAATGTCGCTTACAGGAGGAAGTTAACCTCGCATATCTATATTTGTCAGTACTATTAAAATGCATCTGAGCTTTTCTCCAGAGGTGTTCCGGTTTTACGTCACGGACTCCCTTTTCTACCAAGGGCTAGGACGGTTGCCTTCTTGCAAAGGACTTGTTTTGGCAGATGTAATAGTTACCCTTAGTGCATGCCCTTGCTAACCTCAGACCGTGACGGGGCGCGAACCCTCGACCTGACGCCTCAAAGTCGCGGACGCTACCGCTTGAGCCACGGTGACTACATCTGAGCTTTTCTCCCGAGTTAAAAGTATTAACATTTTGACGTAGGCTAGGCATCGGCTGGCGTTGCTTATAGCACGACGGGTGTATAAATAGCTTGAGCTCATATTGATTTAAAGACTGAAATGAATATTATCAATAAATAGTATTTCCTTTTATTTTTGGACTCCGATATTTGTAGATTGACCTAACCTAACTATACGTTAAATCAAAAGTCATCGGGGCTGTGGGAAGCGTCACTAACCAATTTAATTAAAAGTAATTTTATCAGTAGACGCCATTTTGAACTTTATGTATCTCCCAAAACTGGTGACCTTACCATTAATTTTTTTTTTTTTTTAAATTAGACATTTTCATTAAGTATAATTTGATTTGATAAAATTTTCTATTTAGTTCTCAGATCTCTGCCATGGCTTTTAGACGTTTAATAATAATTATTTACTGCTGTGTTGTGGGTCTAGTTCTGTCTCAAGATGAATCAACTAGAGGCCCACAGAGTCCTATAGATCAAGTTTTTGCGCCACCCCCTCCAAGCGGGTAAAGTATTTGTATAGTGAAGTATATTCGCCATGTTAAGGGGGGTTTACACGGTCAAACGGTTCGTCGAACGCGGTTCGACAGACAAGTGTTTGAAGTGATGTTCGAACGTGTGAACGGGGTATTTGGTGTTTGACAACCAAATACTCCGTTCACACGTTCGAATATCACTTCAAACACTTCTGTCGAACCGCGTTCGACGAACCGTTTGAGTGTAAACCTCCCTATAATGTTTGATAACCTCCCCCCCCCCCCGATGTTCATCTGTAGTCCGGCATTGTTTTGACCAAATTGATTTAAATTACTGAAGCAAATTTGCTTTAGAATTTTTTTGCCCTGCTTTAGAATATGTATGAAATTCGTAATTATCATAAGCATCCTGCTTATTAGATTTATAGTAAAATAAAATCAGTTGTAAATTATTTCAATATTTAAACAACTTATGGCAAATTTTAGTGCTTTGATAACAGTGATCGCTTCAGTCTTTAGTAATCATTTCCATTTTAAATATATAAAGATACTTTTAAGATATATAAAGATACTTTGACTCATTATGATTTTCTCCATCCTGTAAAAGATGCCGAGCTGGCTTTACCGTGAGGAAAGCAGAAACCAGAAATCTGTTGAGGAGGCAAAAATTAAGATTCCAGGTAGGCCCTAATTATTTTTTTCTATGAAATATAATTAATTTAGCCCTCGACATTTCTAACTGTATTGGAACTTGATAAGGTTTCGTAGCTAATTTGAATTTGAAGTCTGAATTAAATCTTGCTGACATTCTAAAATTTATGTAAATTCATTGCTTACTCAATGTTCTATAAAAATTAACCTCCAAAGAAAACGAGTATAGTCCTTAGTGAAGTTATGAAGTAAAAAAACTAATTCATTGTTTACTCTATATCCTATCAAAATTAGCCTCCAAAGAAAACGAGTACTGTATAGTCCTTCGTCAAGTTATGGAGTAAAATCTAATCTTGTTTGAAATTCTTTCAAATAAAATCTACATTACTTAAGAAATCTTCTAATCCGTTTAAACTGTGCCTTGCTTCTCGGACAGGATGTACTGACGAATACCGGAGGATGGTCTCAATCTTCCAGCGATTTTAGAGCACCTTGTTCAGGTGTATATTATTTCAGCTTCCATGCAGTTTCAGTTCAAAGGGGCGACTTTACGTAAGTCTAATACCTTTGTAAGATTTCTTATTTGGATATTAATTTTTAATTATATTTCATAAATCTGCATCCATAAGTCTTTTTCATTTAATTAGAAAAGTTTATCATAACTTAAGCTTCAGGCCCACTTTGCGTAGATCCTGGATTGGTATATGCCCATTAGGCAGTCTGTGCCTTCTCTCTCTCTCTCTCTTCTCTCTCCTTTGTGGAAAAAGGTTTTCAGGGGCTGAGAAAGTGACATTAGTTAAGTGTTTGTCTTTGTCCTTGGCAGGTTGGCATTGATGAAGAATAACGTCTACCAAGTAACAGCTTATGGAAGTGATGATGACTACCAGCAAGGGTCGAATTCTGCCTTGTTGGTCCTCAGGAGAGGCGACAGAGTTCACCTTGAACTCCAGGACGGGAAAATTTATGAACATCCGTTCAATGAGGCTTATACCACGTTTTCAGGTTTCTTAGTAGAGAGATTTTAGTTTCAAAGAATTTACTGTGA
>JAXCGZ010001399.1:12500-17562 GCA_037179515.1 Halocaridina rubra
AAATTACTACATCATCTAGAATACTCCAACTTCGACTGCTGCCTTTTGGCCTAGCAACCAACGATTATATCTTATGTCCTTCAGGCCACAATACATATTTTAGGTAGGGCTAGGGTGTTGCCTCTTAACATAATCGGCTTCCACTACTTGAGCCTGATTATATAAAGAGCAGGTAGTGTACGCTGGGAGATTAGATCCATACCAAAAGCTGTGGAGACTTCTGAGACTGGAACGCAGTTGAACCATATTGCTGAAACATTCATAACAGGGCATTGGTACAACAAAGGTAACTATTTGATAATGGATCACTTTTAAAACCCTGTTATGCACAAAAATACTTACAGCGCTTCATGTTGTATTTGAGAATATACATATTTATCTCAAAGCTGAGATTTTAAGATTATAGTTTGCATATTTGTTAAACCCAGCCACTGAGGGGGGAGGCAAGCCAGCTTCAACTTGGTGCCGGTCCGAAGCCCGGGTAAATGGGGAGGGTTGGCGGCAGGAAGGGCATCCGGCCATAAAAAATTTACCAAAACCAAAATATGGCCAGTACACATATTTAACATCGACCCCACATAAAAGTGGGAAAAGATGTAGACGAAGTAGTAGTAGTTTGTATTTTTGTTAATATTCTGTGGCTTACCAAAGGGGCATGGAAGGTTGAGTCGTATTCTTTCATAAATTCTTCATGGCTGGGCATAGACACAGGCAAGGTCACAGTTAAACTGGTTCTTTTGATGCCCTGTACATTATTAAAACAAGAACTTCATTTTTTTTCTGTTTAAAAACTGCATTTGATAACTTTTTACTGGTTGGTCATTTCTTATATTTCAAGGTAGAAAGTTTGATATGTTAAGTCCCGAGTCTGCTATTAATATTAAAACTTGGCAACTGATACTGGAAGTCTAACTATCCTTGAATATATAAAGACGGAAAATACTTTTATACATCGAGAAGAAATAGACGTAAATGCTTTGAACTAATTGGAATAGTACTGAACTAGCAGTCATTTATATTTAACTGGGATTTACAGTTTGACATTAACGCATGCAATTGCTAACTTCGTTTTGATGTTTATACCTTTATTTCTTATTTGTATATTGTCCCGTTATTCATTATTATCACACTTTTTTTATAATTGTTAGAAGAGTATTATGATCCCTTTATTGCAATACAGGTATTTTGTCTTTACAGTCTTTTGGGTGTTTCGGCAACTAGTTTTGTGCCACGGTTTGGGTGTTTTCGCAACCAAGCGTGGTCTCTGTATGTAGGTATTATAAGCAAACTGAATTAATGCAAGTTTAGGGCGTTTTCGAAATAAAAAGATTGGGGAGGGGTCTTAAGAGCCAGTTTTGATTTATGTTTTGGGTGTTTTTATTATAATCTGTATAATAGGGTATTTTAAATGCCTAGATGTAATCTATTTTTTCCATATACCCTTATAAGGAGGGTGGCTGAGTCAAAGACAGTACTTTGACTTTTTGTAGGAATTAAATACAGAGGAAGGGATTCCCAGCTCCCTCGCTCTGCCCCATTTAGTCGACTTTTACGACACGCAGGAGAACACGGAGGAAGTATTCTTAACTATTCTCGTTTAGGGTATATTACGAAATGGGAACCGCCGTAGCGTAGCGGTAAAATGCTCTACTCATGAGTTGACGTATCCGCGTTTGAGCTTGAGGTAATAGGAAAGGGATCCAACAATAATTCCCCAGCTTTAATCTGTCTCCACCCCCAAATGGGGACTAAGTGTAGTAGAGTATATAACGAAAGTATTGTTTGTTATTTTGGCAATATATTTGTACTAGCAATTTTGTTTCCTATACCGTGTAAGTTAGGTTTTTTTTTTTTTTTTTACGTTGATCCCAGTTTAGGGTCTTTGAAGGACCTAGACACGTGCTTTGTTTTTCAATAAGAGTTGCCTCTTATGATTTTCCTACAGGGCATATGCATGAATTCAAATTGCATTTATCCTTAATTCCCCAGCTTTCATTTGTCTCTATCCCCAGATGGGGACTAATTGTAGTAGACTATATAACGAAATATCGTTTGTTGTTTTGGCAATATATGTGCACTGGCAATTTTTTTCCAATACCAACTTACGTTGATCCTAGTCTAGGGTCTTTGAAGGACCTAGACACGCGCTTTGTTTTCAATTAGTTGCCACTTATGATTTTCCTACAGGGCATAAGTATGACTTCAAATTACATTTGTATAATTCTGTATAAAGGTTATCACACTTACCGCCTCTTGATACGAGTATCTTGGAACAACTCTAATCCAATTTGATCATTTGACTGAGTAGCTACAAATTAGCATATTAACGGCTTTGAAGGTGACCTTGCCAGAGTCATAGATAGACATTGTAGTTAATCTACTTCCAGTAACTTGTTGGAATAAAGACCTCTGGGCTATTATCACATACCGCTCTCGGCTTCAGCCCAACACGTTTGTTTGTTTACGAAAATAAACTGGTTTTCGTTTCCGTTATGGTTTTATTATATGGCTCTAAAATATATATTCAATGGCTTTCCTTTTCTTATTGCAATGATTTGAAAAAGTACGAAAAACTTTCCAGCCTTTAGTGCGAGGAATTTCTTTCTTGCGAAAAGAAGATGCTTTTAGTATTAAATATGATAGCTTTATTGTGCTGTTTAGTAGTCTCCGTGGCAAAATGGTAGCGTCTGCGACTCTGAGGTGGCAGGTCGAGGGTTCGCGCCCCGTCACGGACTGAGGTTAATAAGGGCATACACTCAGGGTAACGATTACATCTGCCAAAACAAGTCCTTCGTAAGAAGGCAACCGTCCTAGCCCTTAGTAGAAAAGGAAGTTCGTGACGTAAAATCGAATCCAATCTATCCTTTATTGTGTGGTTTAATAATGTGCATATGCCTCCTAAGTTATAATGGTTTGAGAAGGCACTTCCCTGTTTAACTAGTGCTCGTATTCTACTCATGCTGCAGTGATAGGAATTAGGAAGCGATAGATCATAGCTTTTGTTTGAACTGTACTGTATCTCTGAAATTTACTAGCTTACACGTTTAATGCATAATTTTTTTTTATGATTGTGACACCAGGACAGGCCAAAAAAATAAATCTACCCTCATCAAGCCTGGGCACGAAGAAAACAAGAGAAACAGATGGGGAGTGTTGTGACTTGTCAGATGTGAAGGGATAATAATACATGTGTAACGAATATCCAAGATATTCGGTGTTGATGTAGGCATAGAAAGAGAACCGTAACTGAAGGAAGACTTAACATCGAACTGTCCAGGACAGTCTTAGTTAACAATAGAAAAACAAATTTAAACCTAATTCCAAGAATGGGTTGAATTTCTTTCTTCATAATGCCCACTTGGAATAGCATAAATACAGGAAAAGATAGTTTTATAAGTGTTCCTGAACAGGAAAGCTAGAGTTTCAACGTCATCTTATCAAGTAAATATTTTCTTTTATAAAAAAAAAAAAATAAACATACATGCATACATACATAATGGCTGTTTGTAAGGAGGTGGCCGAATCAAAGCACACATATTCACCAGAACTCACCTCGATCACTCCTCTTAGCTCAAAAATATGACGCTTAATACAGTATATCAGGCATGTGAAACACGTGGCCTGCGGGCCACATGCGGCCCTTTACAAGCACACCTGCGGCCCTCAAAAGGTCTGTACAGCGCTGGCACGTTTTACCAATAAAACCGACAAAATTAAGAAATGATTTCATAATCACATAAAGTAAACAGAACCAAAATTGACCCAAATTACTGGGTTAATCCGAATGCGTAATATAAAGTGAGTAATAATAAAAATTTTAAGCGCGACAATCATTTTCCATGTTATCAAAGTAGGATCTGCACTGATATTTCAGCAGACATACCGAATATTGTCAGTAAAAACAGGTGTCAAACCTCGGGACAAAATACTAAAAATGATTAAATAGTAGCAAATGCAAACCTAATCAGGTCGACTGCTTCTTAAACTATCCTATACTGAGTATATGATAGTGTAAGAAGCTGTCTCGACCTGCTTAGGTATGTATTCTACAGCAAATTAAAACTAAAATTCTAATAGTTACAGGTATCGGATATGGATTCTCAAGCTCTTGAGATTGAATAGTATAATAATAATAATAATAATAATAATAATAATAATAATAATAATAATAATAAATCTTTATTTCCAAAGTACATTGGGTATTCAAATAAGATGCATATATATTCCAGATAGACATCTGTGGTGTACGATATAGACATACTAAAGCAAACAAATCATAAAGATGAGTGTACTATTAAAAATTACAAGTAAAATCTTCCTTTAAGAGTAACTTCTTAAGATTATATTTAAAAGTATACACTGAACCAGCATTTTTTAGTTCTATGGGAAGCTGATTATATAAATGAGGTCCACGAATGTTTATATCTCTTGAGCCAATATCAATAAAGGGCGGTTTACACGGTCAAATGGTTCGTTGAACGCGGTTCGACAGACAAGTGTTTGAAGTGATGTTCGAACGTGTGAATGGGGTATTTGGTTGTCGAACACGTTTGACAAACGTGTTCGACAACCAAATACCCCGTTCACACGTTCGAACATCACTTCAAACACTTGTCTGTTGAACCGCGTTCGACGAACAGTTTGACCGTGTAAACCGCCCTTAAGACGTAGTCATGCAGCTAAGCTGTGCTTGCTACAACCAATCTTCAGCTAAACTTTTTACATTTCCAGGTACTAGATATGGTTTCTCAAGCAGTGAAAATTAGTAGTTTGCTACTTTTGTGTTTGGTGAGCCTAGCCTATGCTCAAGATGACCGGCAGCCGTCCTTTTCAAGTGCCCCAGTAGCTGCTGCTCCTTTTGCTGCTCCGCCCCCTCCTAAATCAAGGTAAGTTTTTTTTTTTTTTTAACAAGTCCCTTGGCGTCTACTGCTTGGCTTGGACTGAAAGTTTTACGGCTCACGTATTCATATTCTTTTACTGTCTCTCACAAGCCCCTTGAAATCTGTCAACAGATTTAGTTTGAGTGTTTTACGAGCTGATGGCCTTCCTAACGCCTATTTTC
>JAXCGZ010001400.1:0-17524 GCA_037179515.1 Halocaridina rubra
ATCTGTTTTTCAAAATACTATTGAATGGACTTTTAATTTACTTTTTAAATATAATATTTTCAAAATGATAAAATATATATTTTGATCCTGACCAAAGATATATTTTTAATGATTTCATGGATTATTTAAAGGTCATTAGAGGTCACATAAATATAAAATCACAGTCAGAATTAGTAATGAATTAATTATTTAGCTGACCTGGTGACCTCCATCTCATGAAGTTAATTGAAGAACAGCATTAAAGGTGTGGGAACTATTATGGAACAGAATCTTCTGGAGTTTGGGCTTCGATAAGGAGAAACATGGACGTCTATAATAATAATAATAATAATAATAATAATAATAATAATAATAATAATAATAATAATAATAATAATAATAATAATAATAAGTAATCAAAATTTTTTTATGTCGGCTACCCCCCAATTGGGGGTGACAGCCAAGGTAGATAGATAGCTAGATTATTATCATTATTATTATTATCATTATTATTATTATTATTATTATTATTATTATTATTATTATTATTATTATTAATCATTATTATCATTATTATTATTATTATGATAATAATAATGATGATAATAATCATAATGATAATGATGAGGTGGTAGGTGGTCAGAGAAAACAGACGCCATCACTGTACCTTACACATTCAATATCAATTAAAAAAATAACTCCATAAAAAGCCAGGTCTGTCTGTTAAGTCGACAGGAGGTAGGATTCAACAGAAGCTATTGCTGTCTCTTGTACATCCTACATTTATAATAGTGTACTATTCGCAGAACACCTGTTCAGTCTGTAGAGGTGTACTCAATTATCCTTCTTAGAATACTGTCAGCGATTAGTTATACCGAATTAATTACGTAGGAAATATCGTTGTAGTATATTGTTGCTTTGGAAGGGGCCTACAGAAATTATCATATTAATTAGAAAATAATGTTATCATTATAATGATCATTATGATGACTATAATGATGTCCATTATTATTATTATTATTATTATTATTATTATTATTATTATTATTATTATTATTATTATCATTATTCTTATTATTATTATTATGATTAGTAGTAGTAGTAGTAATAGTAGTAGTAGTAGTAGTGTAGTCACCGTGGCTCAAGCGGTAGCGTCCGAGACTATGAGGAGTCAGGTCGAGGGTTCGCACCCCGTCACGGTCTGAGGATAGCAAGGGCATGCACTCAGGGTAACGATTGCATGCGCCAAAACAAGTCCTTCGCAAGAAAGCAACCGTCCTAGCCTTTGGTAGATAAGGGAGTCCGTGACGTAAAACCGGAACAATTATTATTATTATTATTATTATTATTATTATTATTATTATTATTATTATTATTAGTAGTAGTAGTAGTAGTAGTAGTAGTAGTAGTAGTAGTAGTAGTAGTAGTAGTAGTAAAACTTATTTCTATAGTAAAAATCCCTCTGAACTACAAGGAATATTCCAAAGAAAACCTATTCTCTAGTTTGTGCACGTTAATATTTATACCAGAAAATGCTTCAACATCTGCATTACATACGAGGCAAAGAAACTCTGGAAGTTACAATGAATATTTCATTACATGGAAATTATACCTGGAATCTCTCTCTCTCTCTCTCTCTCTCTCTCTCTCTCTCTCTCTCTCTCTCTCTCTCTCTCTCTCTCTCTTTATCTATCCATCTGTATCTATCTATCTATCTATCTATCTATCTATCTATCTATCTATCTATCTATCTATCCCCATTATTTTGGCATCCCTGTTTTACGAAGCTTTTTAACATTATTTTTCCTAAAATATATTTTTTGTTCAAAAAAACTTAAAACTGATAACTCGCAAATGATGTGCCTTCAAAAAATCCAGCTCCTTCTCCAAATCATGTTCCTTCTGAAACTCATTTTCTTCCTCCTACTCACATCCTCCCCCCAACTTATTTTCTCCTCTAAGAAATGCTCTTCCGCCAACTCACGTTCATCTCAAACTCAAGATCAAAATCTAAACCATGCTTTTCCTCCAAGTTTTGCTCCTCCTCCAACTTATGTGTCTCCTCCAACTCATACTCTTCCACCAACTCACGCTACTATTCCACCTCATGCTCCTACTCAAATTCATCATCCAACTCAAAACCATCCTCCTATTCAAACTCATCCTCCAACTCAAACTAATTCCCTTACTCCAACTTCAACTCATCCTCCAACTACAACTCATATTCCAACTGATACTCCTTCTCCAAGCCATATACTTCCACCAACTCATACTCTTCCACCAACTCATACTCTTCCTCCAACTCATACTCATCCACCAATTCATACTCTTCCTCCAACTCATACTCCTCCTCAACTCATACTCCTCCTCAACTCATACTCTTCCTCCAACTCATACTCTTCCTCCAACTCATACTCTTCCTCCAACTCATACTCTTCTTCTAATTCATTCTTTTCTTTCAACTCATGCTCTTCCTCCCATTAAAATTCCTCCTTCAACTCATGAGCTTCCTCCAACTCAAATTCCTTCTTCAACTCATGCTCTCCCTCCAACTCATGCTTCTCCTTCTCCTACTCTTCCTTCACCTATTCCAGCCTATATTTTTTCCCTTGCTGCATGGGCGCAACTTTAGAGAGAAAAATGAAGACAAAGTTTTACATTAACCATTTTCCAACACAACATGAATTTATGTATATGCTTTCTCTCTCTCTCTCTCTCTCTCTCTCTCTCTCTCTCTCTCTCTCTCTCTCTCTCTCTCTCTCTCTCTCTCTCTCTCTCTGTGTGTGTGTGTGTGTGTGTGTGTGTGTGTGCTTATAATTGTCTATCTATCTGTCTATCTATCTATCTATCTATCTATCTATCTATCTATCTATCTATCTATATATATATATATATATATATATATATATATATATATATATATATATATATATATATATATCACACACTCACTCACACACACACACACACACACACACACACCTGAGAGTACATTCGTACTCATTTATTTTCTTATCATTACTGCTTTCAAAACCTATCCTCAACTTAATAATCCACACCCTTAATCAACTTGTTTCACCACATCCGTCAGTTTGCTATACACATATTTTCTAATATAAGATTATGTAAATTATGCAAAAAACTTTTATACATCTGTAAATACATTTGAATACATTAGCAATTCCATGAAAGAAAATGTTAAAAAATAATTATAAATTGGTAAATACCTCTGAATACATTACCATTGCTTATTACTTGTGTAAAAGAATATTTTTTTTACGGCTTGGGTATGATTCAGAAGGAATATATAATCTAATGACAGACACATATATGAATGCTCCGGTTTTACGTCACGGATTCCCTTTTCTACCAAGGGCTAGGACGGTTGCCTTCTTGCGAAGAACTTGTTTTGGCAGATGTAATCGTTACCATGAGCGCATGCCCTTGCTAACCTCAGACCGTGACGGGGCGCGAACCCTCGACCTGACGCCTCAAAGTCGCGGGCGCTACTGCTTGAGCCACGGTGGCTACAAACACGCTGGGAATATAAACATAGAAGCCTGCGCCCTTAAGGGGGGTTTACACGGTCAAACGGTTCGTCGAACGCGGTTCGACAGACAAGTGTTTGAAGTGATGTTCGAACGTGTGAACGGGGCATTTGGTTGTCGAACACGGAACGTGTTCGACAACCAAATACCCCGTTCACACGTTCGAACATCACTTCAAACACTTGTCTGTCGAACCGCGTTCGACGAACCGTTTGACCGTGTAAACCCCCCTTTAAACAGAATTGAGAAATTTAAAACAATATCACAAAGAAATAGGATTTGGCTTTACGTCACGGACTCCCTTTTCTACTAAGGGCTAGGTTTTCCTATATTCTCGTGAACCGGCACTCATGGCGTGCCACGTCATGATGCCAACACATGTATCAGTGGCACTTTACACCTGTTTTAAGTGACGTATACAGAGGTACACACCTGTTGTGCTCTCATCCGGTCCTTCAACCCTTTATCAGGGGCTTTGTGTTCAGGGATTTTTTTTTTATCACATCGACCCAAAGATATTTCTCTATGATACAATTTATAATGTTTCCTTTATTTTCTTTATTTTTTTTTCAATTAAGTCTTATTCTTGGCTTTATTATCTTGTAATGTTTCCCTTTTCTGTTCTTTTTTTTTAATTAAGTCTTATTCTTGGCTTTATCATCTTGTAATATTTAATTTTTTCCTTTATTTTTTTTCAATTAAGTCTTATTCTTGGCTTTATTATCTTGTAATATTTCCTTTTTTTCCTTTATTTTTTTTAATTAAGTCTTATTCTTGGCTTTATGATCTTGTAATATTTCCTTTTTTTCCTTTATTTTTTTTCAATTAAGTCTTATTCTTGGCTTTATTATCTTGTAATATTTCCCTTTTTTCCTTTATTTTTTTCAATTAAGTCTTATTCTTGGCTTTATTATCTTGTAATATTTCCTTTTTCTTCCTTTATTTTTTTTTCAATTAAGTCTTATTCTTGGCTTTATTATCTTGTAATATTTCCTTTTTTTTCTTTTTTTTAATTAAGTCTTATTCTTGGCTTTATGATCTTGCAATATTTCCTTTTTTTCCTTTATTTTTTTTAATTAAGTCTTATTCTTGGCTTTATGATCTTGTAATATTTCCTTTTTTCCTTTATTTTTTTTTTCAATTAAGTCTTATTCTTGGCTTTATTATCTTGTAATATTTCCCTTTTTTCCTTTATTTTTTTTCAATTAAGTCTTATTCTTGGCTTTATTATCTTGTAATATTTCCTTTTTTCCTTTATTTTTTTTTCAATTAAGTCTTATTCTTGGCTTTATTATCTTGTAATATTTCCTTTTTTTCCTTTATTTTTTTAATTAAGTCTTATTCTTGGCTTTATTATCTTGTAATATTTCCTTTTTTTTCCTTTATTTTTTTAATTAAGTCTTATTCTTGGCTTTATGATCTTGTAATATTTCCTTTTTTTCCTTTATTTTTTTTTCAATTAAGTCTTATTCTTGGCTTTATTATCTTGTAATATTTCCCTTTTTTCCTTTATTTTTTTTCAATTAAGTCTTATTCTTGGCTTTATTATCTTGTAATATTTCCTTTTGTTTCCTTTATTTTTTTTTCAATTAAGTCTTATTCTTGGCTTTATTATCTTGTAATATTTCCTTTTTTTGTCCTTTATTTTTTTTAATTAAGTCTTATTCTTGGCTTTATTATCTTGTAATGTTTCCCTTTTTTTAATCCTTATTTTTCAATTAAGTCTTATTCTTGGCTTTATTATCTTGTAATATTTCCTTTTTTTTCCTTTATTTTTTTTAATTAAGTCTTATTCTTGGCTTTATTATCTTGTAATGTTTCCCTTTTTTTATCCTTATTTTTCAATTAAGTCTTATTCTTGGCTTTATTATCTTGTAATATTTCCTTTTTTTTCCTTTATTTTTTTAATTAAGTCTTATTCTTGGCTTTATTATCTTGTAATATTTCCTTTTTTTTCCTTTATTTTTTTTTCAATTAAGTCTTTTTCTTGGCTTTATTATCTTGTAATATTTCCTTTTTTTTTCCTTTTTTTTTAATTAAGTCTTATTCTTGGCTTTATTATCTTGTAATATTTCCTTTTTTTTCCTTTATTTTTTTAATTAAGTCTTATTCTTGGCTTTATGATCTTGTAATATTTCCTTTTTTTTCCTTTATTTTTTTTCAATTAAGTCTTATTCTTGGCTTTATTATCTTGGAATATTTCCCTTTTTTCCTTTATTTTTTTCAATTAAGTCTTATTCTTGGCTTTATTATCTTGTAATATTTCCTTTTGTTTCCTTTATTTTTTTTTCAATTAAGTCTTATTCTTGGCTTTATTATCTTGTAATATTTCCTTTTTTTCCTTTATTTTTATAATTAAGTCTTATTCTTGGCTTTATTATCTTGTAATATTTCCTTTTTTTTCCTTTATTTTTTTAATTAAGTCTTATTCTTGGCTTTATGATCTTGTAATATTTCCTTTTTTTCCTTTATTTTTTTATTAAGTCTTATTCTTGGCTTTATTATCTTGTAATATTTCCCTTTTTTCCTTTATTTTTTTTAATTAAGTCTTATTCTTGGCTTTATTATCTTGTAATATTTCCTTTTGTTTCCTTTATTTTTTTTTCAATTAAGTCTTATTCTTGGCTTTATTATCTTGTAATATTTCCTTTTTTTTCCTTTATTTTTTTTAATTAAGTCTTATTCTTGGCTTTATTATCTTGTAATATTTCCTTTTTTTTCCTTTATTTTTTTTCAATTAAGTCTTATTCTTGGCTTTATTATCTTGTAATATTTCCTTTTTTTCCTTTATTTTTTAATTAAGTCTTATTCTTGGCTTTATTATCTTGTAATATTTCCTTTTTTTTCCTTTATTTTTTTAAGTCTTATTCTTGGCTTTATGATCTTGTAATATTTCCTTTTTTTCCTTTATTTTTTTTATTAAGTCTTATTCTTGGCTTTATTATCTTGTAATATTTCCCTTTTTTCCTTTATTTTTTTAATTAAGTCTTATTCTTGGCTTTATTATCTTGTAATATTTCCTTTTGTTTCCTTTATTTTTTTTTTCAATTAAGTCTTATTCTTGGCTTTATTATCTTGTAATATTTCCTTTTTTTTCCTTTATTTTTTTAATTAAGTCTTATTCTTGGCTTTATTATCTTGCAATATTTCCTTTTTTTCCTTTATTTTTTTATTAAGTCTTATTCTTGGCTTTATTATCTTGTAATATTTCCTTTTTTTTCCTTTATTTTTTTTCAATTAAGTCTTATTCTTGGCTTTATTATCTTGTAATATTTCCTTTTTTTTTCCTTTATTTTTTTTTATTAAGTCTTATTCTTGGCTTTATTATCTTGTAATATTTCCTTTTTTTCCTTTATTTTTTTCAATTAAGTCTTATTCTTGGCTTTATCATCTTGTAATATTTCCCTTTTTTTTCCTTTATTTTTTTTCAGTTAAGTCTTATTCTTGGCTTTATTATCTTGTAATATTTCCTTTTTTTTCCTTTATTTTTCTTCCAATTAAGTCTTATTCTTGGCTTTATTATCTTGTAATATTTCCTTTTTTTTCTTTATTTTTTTTTCAATTAAGTTTTATTCTTGGCTTTATTATCTTGAAATATTTCCTTTTTTTCCATTATTTTTTTTTTCAATTAAGTCTTATTCTTGGCTTTATTATCTTGTAATATTTCCTTTTTTTTCCTTTATTTTTTTTTCAATTAAGTCTTATTCTTGGCTTTATTATCTTGTAATATTTCCTTTTTTTTCAATTAAGTCTTATTCTTGGCTTTAATATCTTGTAATATTTCCTTTTTTTCCTTTATTTTTTTTCAATTAAGTCTTATTCTTGGCTTTATTATCTTGTAATATTTCCCTTTTTTTTCTTTATTTTTTTTCAATTAAGTCTTATTCTTGGCTTTATGATCTTGTAATATTTCCTTTTTTTCCTTTATTTTTTTTTCAATTAAGTCTTATTCTTGGCTTTATTATCTTGTAATATTTCCCTTTTTTCCTTTATTTTTTTCAATTAAGTCTTATTCTTGGCTTTATTATCTTGTAATATTTCCTTTTTTTTCCTTTATTTTTTTTTCAATTAAGTCTTATTCTTGGCTTTATTATCTTGTAATATTTCCTTTTTTTTCTTTTTTTTTAATTAAGTCTTATTCTTGGCTTTATGATCTTGTAATATTTCCTTTTTTTCCTTTATTTTTTTTAATTAAGTCTTATTCTTGGCTTTATGATCTTGTAATATTTCCTTTTTTCCTTTATTTTTTTTCAATTAAGTCTTATTCTTGGCTTTATTATCTTGTAATATTTCCCTTTTTTCCTTTATTTTTTTTCAATTAAGTCTTATTCTTGGCTTTATTATCTTGTAATATTTCCTTTTTTCCTTTATTTTTTTTTCAATTAAGTCTTATTCTTGGCTTTATTATCTTGTAATATTTCCTTTTTTTCCTTTATTTTTTTAATTAAGTCTTATTCTTGGCTTTATTATCTTGTAATATTTCCTTTTTTTTCCTTTATTTTTTTAATTAAGTCTTATTCTTGGCTTTATGATCTTGTAATATTTCCTTTTTTTCCTTTATTTTTTTTTTCAATTAAGTCTTATTCTTGGCTTTATTATCTTGTAATATTTCCCTTTTTTCCTTTATTTTTTTTCAATTAAGTCTTATTCTTGGCTTTATCTTGTAATATTTCCTTTTGCTTCCTTTATTTTTTTTTCAATTAAGTCTTATTCTTGGCTTTATTATCTTGTAATATTTCCTTTTTTTGTCCTTTATTTTTTTTAATTAAGTCTTATTCTTGGCTTTATTATCTTGTAATGTTTCCCTTTTTTTAATCCTTATTTTTCAATTAAGTCTTATTCTTGGCTTTATTATCTTGTAATATTTCCTTTTTTTTCCTTTATTTTTTTTAATTAAGTCTTATTCTTGGCTTTATTATCTTGTAATGTTTCCCTTTTTTTTATCCTTATTTTTCAATTAAGTCTTATTCTTGGCTTTATTATCTTGTAATATTTCCTTTTTTTTCCTTTATTTTTTTTAATTAAGTCTTATTATTGGCTTTATTATCTTGTAATATTTCCTTTTTTTTCCTTTATTTTTTTTTTCAATTAAGTCTTTTTCTTGGCTTTATTATCTTGTAATATTTCCTTTTTTTTCCTTTTTTTTTAATTAAGTCTTATTCTTGGCTTTATTATCTTGTAATATTTCCTTTTTTTTCCTTTATTTTTTTTAATTAAGTCTTATTCTTGGCTTTATGATCTTGTAATATTTCCTTTTTTTTCCTTTATTTTTTTTCAATTAAGTCTTATTCTTGGCTTTATTATCTTGGAATATTTCCCTTTTTTCCTTTATTTTTTTCAATTAAGTCTTATTCTTGGCTTTATTATCTTGTAATATTTCCTTTTGTTTCCTTTATTTTTTTTTCAATTAAGTCTTATTCTTGGCTTTATTATCTTGTAATATTTCCTTTTTTTCCTTTATTTTTTTAATTAAGTCTTATTCTTGGCTTTATTATCTTGTAATATTCCCTTTTTTTTCTTTATTTTTTTAATTAAGTCTTATTCTTGGCTTTATGATCTTGTAATATTTCCTTTTTTTCCTTTATTTTTTTATTAAGTCTTATTCTTGGCTTTATTATCTTGTAATATTTCCCTTTTTTCCTTTATTTTTTTTAATTAAGTCTTATTCTTGGCTTTATTATCTTGTAATATTTCCTTTTGTTTCCTTTATTTTTTTTTTCAATTAAGTCTTATTCTTGGCTTTATTATCTTGTAATATTTCCTTTTTTTCCTTTATTTTTTTTAATTAAGTCTTATTCTTGGCTTTATTATCTTGTAATATTTCCTTTTTTTTCCTTTATTTTTTTTTCAATTAAGTCTTATTCTTGGCTTTATTATCTTGTAATATTTCCTTTTTTTCCTTTATTTTTTAATTAAGTCTTATTCTTGGCATTATTATCTTGTAATATTTCCTTTTTTTTCCTTTATTTTTTTTAAGTCTTATTCTTGGCTTTATGATCTTGTAATATTTCCTTTTTTTCCTTTATTTTTTTTATTAAGTCTTATTCTTGGCTTTATTATCTTGTAATATTTCCCTTTTTTCCTTTATTTTTTTAATTAAGTCTTATTCTTGGCTTTATTATCTTGTAATATTTCCTTTTGTTTCCTTTATTTTTTTTTCAATTAAGTCTTATTCTTGGCTTTATTATCTTGTAATATTTCCTTTTTTTTCCTTTATTTTTTTAATTAAGTCTTATTCTTGGCTTTATTATCTTGCAATATTTCCTTTTTTTCCTTTATTTTTTTTATTAAGTCTTATTCTTGGCTTTATTATCTTGTAATATTTCCTTTTTTTTCCTTTATTTTTTTTCAATTAAGTCTTATTCTTGGCTTTATTATCTTGTAATATTTCCTTTTTTTTTCCTTTATTTTTTTTATTAAGTCTTATTCTTGGCTTTATTATCTTGTAATATTTCCTTTTTTTCCTTTATTTTTTTCAATTAAGTCTTATTCTTGGCTTTATCATCTTGTAATATTTCCCTTTTTTTTCCTTTATTTTTTTTCAGTTAAGTCTTATTCTTGGCTTTATTATCTTGTAATATTTCCTTTTTTTTCCTTTATTTTTTTTCCAATTAAGTCTTATTCTTGGCTTTATTATCTTGTAATATTTCCTTTTTTTTCTTTATTTTTTTTTCAATTAAGTTTTATTCTTGGCTTTATTATCTTGTAATATTTCCTTTTTTTCCATTATTTTTTTTTTCAATTAAGTCTTATTCTTGGCTTTATTATCTTGTAATATTTCCTTTTTTTTCCTTTATTTTTTTTTCAATTAAGTCTTATTCTTGGCTTTATTATCTTGTAATATTTCCTTTTTTTTCAATTAAGTCTTATTCTTGGCTTTAATATCTTGTAATATTTCCTTTTTTTCCTTTATTTTTTTTCAATTAAGTCTTATTCTTGGCTTTATTATCTTGTAATATTTCCCTTTTTTTTCTTTATTTTTTTTCAATTAAGTCTTATTCTTGGCTTTATTATCTTGTCTTATTTTATTCTTGCCTTTATCATATTGCATTTTTCTCTTTTTCTTCCTTTCTCTGACAATCTTTTTATTTATCTTTTTTTGTTGTTGAGTTTTTAGTTTTTTTTCATTATTCTCTATTTCGTTTACGTTCTTTTTCATTCTCTCTTTCTTTAAATTTTGTATTATTTTTTCTACTTAATTTTTATCATTTATTTTTTTGTCTTACACTCCTACTTGCTTCTTTTTCTCTTTCTTTATTTTTCTTTCATTCTTTCTTTTCTTTTTTCTTTCTTTTTTTCTTTCATTCTTTCTTTTTTTCATTCTCTTTCTTTCTCTCTTTTTTGCTATTATTAATCTAATTTTATATTTATTTTTATTTCACATTTCATATCTATCTTTCTTTCCCTTGTTTTTTTTTTTCATCTGTATTACTCTGTTTCTTCTTTCTTAACATTTCTTTCTATCTTAACTTGGGTACTTATATCTTTGTTCCGGTTGTACGTCACGGACTCCCTTATCTACCAAGGGCTAGGACGGTTGCCTTCTTGCGAAGGACTTGTTTTGGCAGATGTTATCCTTACGCTGAGTGCATGCCCCTGATAACCTCAGACCGTGACGGGGCGCGAACCTTCGACCTGACGCCTCAGAGTCGCAGACGCTACCGATTGAGCCACGGCGACTGGTTACTTATATCTTTAATATTTATAATTATTTTTATTTAATATTTACTTCTTCTTCGTCTACGTCTTTTCCCACTTTTATGTGGGGTCGATGTTTCTGGCCAGTGTTCTCCATACATGTTTATTTAATATTTACTTGACTTATTACAACATTCACTCACAACTACAAAGTAACTACGGAGTTGGAATCCTTCTATGTTTATATTTATATCAGACCTTTCCACGAGAGGTCTCCTACATCCACAAGTTTACTTATATTAATTAAATGCTGTTAAAAACTGTGATATGGATAAGTTACTTTACGTCTCTTCCAATGTTCATTTCGATGCTTATCAGCTCCTGGTAAATGCATGCTTTGACTCGGCCACCTTCTTACTAGGGGGATTGCGGCCATTGTATATGTAAGTCCTTAAAATAAAATTTTTAAAAATAAATCAAATGTCATCCAAATTTATTAACTTCTCTGAAAGGTCTTTAATCTCATTTCCTTTTTTCCTCATGGCATTCCCCTCCTTAAGGGGGGTTTACACGGTCAAACGGTTCGTCGAACGCGGTTCGACAGACAAATGTTTGAAGTGATGTTCGAACGTGTGAACGGGGTATTTGGTTGTCGAATACGTTTGTCGAATGTGTTCGACAACTAAATACCCCGTTCACACGTTCGAACATCACTTCAAACACTTGTCTGTCGAACCGCGTTCGACGAACCGTTTGACCGTGTAAACCCTCCTTACGAGTCCTTTCCTTAGCCCTCCCTTGGCCATGCGGAGAAAATACGCCTGGCACTGTTGTGGCAACAAACGCCACTACTCTCCCCTTTATATTCCAAATAGTCTATGTAAAATTCCATTTTAATAGGTTCATGTTGAGGGCATTTAGCATTAGGGCCGAAACTGCACATTGCTGAATCTCGAACAAGGTCGAAACTGGAATGAAGCAACAGTTCCCAGAAATGACTAGCAATGGGTACATATATGCATAGGGACGAATACTGCACACGAGTAAATAGTCATGGGACCGACTTTGCAATGGAACAGAAAAGAGCATACATGACTATGTCGCGGTGAGTACGAAACGGCACTTGGGACGATATTGTACACGAGTAAACAGTCAAGGGTACATAATTGCAACGGGACGATATGGCACACAAGTAATTAGTCATGGGTACGAAACTGCATTGGGACGATATTGTACACAAGTAATTAGTCATGGGTATGAAACTGCATTAGGACGATATTGCAAACAAGTAATAAGTCATAGGTACGTAACTACATTGGGACGATACTGAACACAAGTTAATTAATCATAGGTACAAAACTGCATGGGGACGATACTACACACAAGTGCTTAGTCATAGGGCCGAAATTGCAATGAAACAAACCAGCACACAAGAAGTGATGTGGCTTAAAACTAAAATGGAACAACACATCATGTAAGGTGCATACGAATGAGCCACGGGGCCGAAATTGGAATGTGGCATGAATACACCAAGACACAAAACCTTAGGGCCGAAACTGCACGGAAACGTAACAAGACTATTTGAAAACCTATGAAGCGACTCTTTCCAAAATACTGAAATTTAACAAAGGTGTAAAACTCATGGGGCCGAATTTATCCCTACGCGAAAAACATCTATTAATCGAAGCTCTCCCGAAGAGAGATAAGTGTAGCATAAACTAGACCAACTTAATCAACCTAACCCAACCTAACTAAATCAAACTAACGTAACCTAAACTAACATAATCTATCTAACAATCTATCTAACATAACCTAATATTAAATCCTGGCTTTTATAGTAACTACTTAGGTCAGTAAGATTAGCTAAATCTAAACAAAAAAGTTAAAAATAAAACAAAAATAAAAATTACGAGGAAAAAATCAAGGGGCCGAAACTGCAATGGGACGAAAAATCCTTATTGAAAAAAATAGAAAAATCTAAGAAAATAAAATAAATTAAGGGATGGAAAATTGAAAACAATGATGATATTTCCTTTTAAGTTACTTAAACTGCACCTCAGTTCCAAAACAAAATACCAAATTACATGTAATTACTCAGGCCATTAAGGTAGTAATAGCCGCTTTAATAACACACACTCCACTAGCTTTTAGGCTACAAATAATTTCCAGTCTCTTCAGAGGTCTGACATACATACTAAGTAAGGTTTTGTGTGTGTGTGTGTGTGTGTGTGTGTGTGTGTGTGTGTGTGTGTGTGTGTGTGTGTGTGTGTGTGTATGTGTGTGTGTGTGTGATATATATATGCGCGTGTGTGCGCATACGTGTGTGCGTGCGTGCGTGTGTGTGTGCATACGCGTGTGTGTATGTGTGTGTGTGTGTGTGTGTATAATATATATGCGCGTGTGTGTGCATACGTGAGTGCGTGCGTGCGTGTGGGTGGGTGGGTATATATATTACACACTCCTTTATACATTTTGAGATAGATAGTTATATAGGTAGATAGAC
This sequence comes from Halocaridina rubra, assembly GCA_037179515.1. Classification (NCBI taxonomy): domain Eukaryota; kingdom Metazoa; phylum Arthropoda; class Malacostraca; order Decapoda; family Atyidae; genus Halocaridina; species Halocaridina rubra. The sequence continues at coordinate 13,669 of JAXCGZ010001400.1, forward strand.
AGATAGAGAAAAATATACATAGATTAATGGATAGATAAACAGACAGACAGACAGCCAGACACAGACAGATAGATAGATAGATAGATAGATAGATAGATTGATAGAATCACTCTCAACCAATTAAAAAAAGTATCAGAATTCAAAAGGTGAAGGAACACTATTGCTCAAAGGACATGGTAAAACACTGCCATTAGGAAACATGATAAAAATGTAATGAAGCATATTGAATAAAAAAAATAATAAGAATATAAGCAATGGCTATATATTAAAAAAAAATCATTCATTTCTCTAAAGAATAATATTTAGTAAGTACAAATAGATATATGGATAAGTATAAAAAATAGAGAAAATATTCAATATCGTCAAATCTGTAGTCACTGTGGCTCAAGCGGTAGAGTCCGCGACTCAGAGGCGTCAGGTCGAGGATTCTTGCTCCGTCATGATCTAAGGTTAGCAAGGACATGCACTCAGAGTAAGGATTACATCTGCCAAAAACAAGTCCTTTGCAAGAAGGCAACCGTTCTAGCCCTTGGTAGAAAAGGGAGTCCGTGACGTAAAACCGGAACATATTATATTGAATATCGATAAAATAATAATCAAGAAATACATAAATATGAACAAATAAACAACTACATTAATAAATAAATAATTAACAAAGAATATAATTGTTGACAAACTATATATATATATATATATATATATATATATATATATATATATATATATATATATATATATATATATATATATATATTATATATATATATATATATATATATATATATAGAGAGAGAGAGAGAGAGAGAGAGAGAGAGAGAGAGAGAGAGAGAGAGAGTGTTCAAACTAATAATAAAAAAAATATATATATAGCAAGAAATGTAATAAAAAAAATACAAGTAGGGAACATATCACTATAAAAACTACGGAATCATATTACATACATTTTTAATTCTTTGTAAATGTAAATAACACAAAATACACACCAGCACATACACACAGACAAACACTAGAGTATAGCCAAGCTTACCTTCTGAAATTTCACAAATTCACAAAAAGTACATTTATCATTACATTATCTAAGTACATTCAGCAGTGAGTTTTGTACTTAAAAACACGTTACATTTTCCAAAAAAAAAAAATAAAGCTTAAAGCTTTAAAAAAAAAGCTTAAAGCTTTGAAACAAACTGTTTTAAAAGCTTTAAAACAGAAAAAGCTTTTTTTTTTCCTCCGGCACACCGTGGCACTTATAACATTGGAGCCGGCACTGAGTCTAACACAGTATAATGGCACTACCTATGAGTCAAAGACATGTGGTCAGAGCAGGTGTGTTTTGTGATTATGGGGGGGGGGCTGGTACTAACAGTGGTGGAGGGTGGTCTATTATGGTAGTAATGTTAGGGGGTTGTAGGGGTGGTCTTGGATGGTGGTAGAGGAAGGGGGGGTTGTGGGGGGTGGTCTTGGATGGTGGTAGAGGAAGGGGGGGGTTGTGGAGGGTGGTCTTGGGTGGTGGTAGAGGATGGGGGGGGGGGGTTGAGATGGTACTGGATGGCATAATGTTGAAGTTGTGGTGGTACTCGTAGTGGTTAGGGTGTCTTATATAGCAGTGGAATGAGAGTTCTAGGAGTGGTAGTTATGGTTGTGGTAGGGGAAGGGAGTTGTGATGGTGGTGGAAGACATGCCGATGATGGTGTGGTGGTAAAAGTAGCGATAGAGGGTGGTAGTGATGGTGACACATATGGTAGTGGTGTGAGAGTTCTAAGTTGTAGGGGGTGATAGGTATGGTTGTGTTAGGGGAAGGGGGTTGTGGTGATAGTGGGAGGCATAGTGATGAGGGTGTGGTAGTTATAGTAGTGGTAGAGGGTGTTTTTTAGGGATGTGCATATGATAGTGGCGTAAGAGTTATGAGTGGTGGGGGTGGTAGGCATGGTTGTGGTAGGGGATGGGGTTTGTAGTGGTAGTGGATGGCATAGTGATGAAGATGTGGTGGTAATAGTAGTGGTAGGAATGATGGTTAAGGTTGTGGCAGAAGAGGCCCCCCGGGTATAGGGTACCCAGTGGTGAAAAAAACGGGGATTGTAGGGGAGGTATGGAGGGGTAGTTATGAAGTGGTAAGGAGCAGGCTTTGGTAGTGGTACACATACTGGTGGAGGGATGTAGTGGTAGCAGTGACCGTGGTGGTAGAGTAAAGTGTTGTAGTAATTACTGGTAAACATATTAATGTAGGTTTGGTGATTGTAGTGGTGGTGGAAATAGTGGTAGCGAGGGGGTCGTGCTGGTGACAAAAGTAGTTGCAGAGGAAGTTGTAGTAATGCTAGAATTAGTGGTGACATATTGGGAAAGTAGTGATGGCAGAAGTAGTGCTAATGGAAGGGGTAAAGTGGGATGGAGGCCGTGGGAGTGATGGTGAATAGTAGTAGTTCAATTCTGTCAGAAAAGTAAGCATTGAAAGAAAACACGAATAATTTTTTTTTTAAATACAGAAATGTTCTATAAAAACAATATCAAAAGCAAAAACTTAAAGGAAAAATGTTTAAAACCTGGAATTAAAACACTCAAACCATTTGCTGTGTAACGTGTGTTTATTTCACAGGTGTTTAGGGACACCACACACACCTGCATATTACAAGATAAGCAAACACACATACACAAAACACCTGTTTAAGAACAAAAACTGAACTTATCATAGCTATTCCACATTCGTCCACAAAAACTAAGTTATCATTTTGTTACTAGTTCTGACTATCTATATACAAAAGCCACAATCTTATTTTAAAATGGGTGGCTGAGTCAAAGCACACCAACTATCCAAGAGAAAAATACAGAGACTGGGAGCGCAACGTTCTCTCACTCCTCCCCACTGACACGTATGGAATCACGGGGAAGGTATTTTTGCCTCCCGCCCCTTGTGGAAAAAAGTATGTGTGGAGATAAAAGAAAAAGGAAAATAAACTCTGGGAGACAGAGGCCGCTAAATTCCTCACTTGGAGTAATCCCACCCACTGTCAAGAAAGTAAAATGATATTGTAGAGTCATCATCATCAATAAATTCCTCACTTGGAGTAATCCCACCCACTGTCAAGAAAGTAAAAAGACATTGTAGAGTCATCATCATCAACAAATTCCTCACTTGGAGAAATCCCACCCACTGTCAAGAAAGTAAAAAGACATTGTAGAGTCATCAACATCAACAAATTCCTCACTTGGAGTAATCCCACCCACTGTCAAGAAAGTAAAAAGACATTTTAGAGTCATCATCATCATCATCAACATTCCAAATTCACTTGGACTCCGGCAACCATGGAGCGCCACCTATACCCTGTCTCTTGTTAACTGCAACTACTCTACAGGCTTAAGATGTCCTCCCGCCACTCTCGTCACACTATCCATGGAGCGCCACCTATACCCTGCCTCCTGTTAACTGCAACTACTCTACAGGCTTAAGATGTCCTCCCGCCACTCTCGTCACACTATCCATGGAGCACCACCTATACCCTGTCTCTTGTTAACTGCAACTACTCTACAGGCTAAAGATGTCCTCCCGCCACTCTCGTCACACCATCCATATGTTTCTCTCTTTGGCCTTTTCTTGCTCTTCTACCTTCTACCATCAAAGTTGCAGAGTAAAACAAATTAAACATGAACTAAGGGAGTCAGAGAACCCTAAACTACTTCAACAGAGTAAAAGAAACAAATATATAAATACAAATGCATGCTAGAAAATCCTTTTATCTAAGAAAAATGGTATAGGAAACAATAGCTAAATTTTTTTTTTATTATTATTATTGTGACACCAGGACAGGCCAAAATTAAAATTAAAATAAATTTACCCTCATCGAGCCTGGGCACGAAGAAAACA
>JAXCGZ010001401.1:0-17490 GCA_037179515.1 Halocaridina rubra
AATATGCAATCTGCCCAGCCCTCTCTTTCCTGTAAGATTTGGCTTACCTCATCATAAAATTCTAATAAGTTTGTTACTGTTGATATATATATATATATATATATATATATATATATATATATATATATATATATATATATATATATATATATATATATATATATATATATATATATATATATATATATATATATATATATATATATATATATATATATATATATATATATATACCTTGCCTTAATTGCATCATCTGTTGTCTCTGGAGATACATTAAGAGAACCTCATGAAAGTAGTTTTTGTAATACTGACAACCTAAGTTGAAAGGATGGTCCCAAAGGCGTAGTAGATTTAAAAGAAGAATTAGGCTTAATCCAACACTATATAATTACATAGATTATTTAAGTTAACCAAAAAATGTAATGCTAATTTCAGAAACCATGACAATACATTTATATATATTTAATCCAAGAAAGTAATAAGCACATTCCTTAAGCCTCCTGACTAGTACAGTGGTAACGCGCTGGCCTCACATTTGCAAGGTCGACAGATCGCGCGTCGGCCAGGCAAGAGAGCTTAAGCTGTTTACTGGGGAGCTTACTGCTGTGGCTGGGCACCATAGTAGGGGTTGGGACCTGTGTCGGTTGGCGACCACCCCATGGGTCCTCCATGACCCGTCCCACCCATCCGTGTGTGGAGAATCTAAAAACAAAAAACTGCACATTCCTTTCTGGAGACTAATCTTTATAATATAACAACTAGCGACTCATCAAAGGAAGTCAGGTGCCTGGTCATACCAAAATATGTTTTTGCCATGGTCAAGGACTAAAACCAGGTAAGTTAGATGCGGTCGGTGGTAGGAGGAAACACTAACAATAATAATAATAATAATAATAATAATAATAATAATAATAATAATAATAATAATAACAATAAAAATAATAATAATAAATAATAATAAAAATAATGATAACAATGATAATAATAATAATAATAATGATAATAATAATAATAATAATAATAGTAATAAAGAAAATAATAATAATAATAAAAATAATAATAAGTATAATAATTATAACATAAATAATACTAACCAACTATAACGTTAACACCTGTATAATAATAAGGACTAAGTAATTATATAAACAATAATCACGAAAAAACAAAAGAGCAAAAAATAATATATAATGATAATAATAATGATAATATAAGAAATACTAACAATAATATCATTATGAAATTATTATAAAAATGGCACAATAATACTAATAGTAAAAAAAAAGAAATAATCAATACTAATAAAATAAATTGAAGTAATAATAAATAAATTATTGCTAAAAAGAATATTATGCTATTTACAAAATTACTTTTTTCATACCTGAATGAAGCGTACTTAATAATTTGGGATCAACTACAAATAATCACTAAAGTTAATATTGTGGTGCTCAGTTAATTATTGCATATTCCAAGAAGTTTCTGGTAATTGTATCCTTACTTCTTACTAATTTTAATTATTTGTTAATCTGGCCAACATAATGCTTATCACAATCTCTACATGGAATCTAATAAATAATATTAAAAGTGGAATTACGACAATTTTTAATCAACATATTTGGAAACTTAACGGACATTTAATGTTTTCAAATTCTTGACTCAGCTATGACATCCCTGAAAATAGGGAATAAGTCGGGTATTATTAAAATTCGAAACAACATTACTGTCGGGGAGGGATGGTCTATGAAATGTGCATTTTTGCAGAACTGAAGCTGATATATAAGAACCAATTGGGAAAACAAAGATTTTTTCCAATATCAATGGTTTTGTCATTCTCAATATCAAGGAATTCTGGGCTTACTATAGGTAAAGCTCGGAGAAACATCGAAAGCAAGATTAATTTCTTTATTTTAAGATCATGACCAGAATAAAAATGCACATATTATTGATTATTTGTGGGATTTCTAAAAATATCAAGCCTCAGTGAAAAAGGATGTCTATGTACCAAAATGTCTAAGAATAGCAAGTTATTATTATTTTCCTTTTTTAACGTGAATTTACGAGATAGAACAAAATTATTCAACTTATTCAAATACTTATGAACATTATAATCAGCATGGAAAAACGTAGTACAATCATCAACATAACAAAACCAATGTCTTACTTTCAGAGTCGGCAGTATTATTAGGTCAGGCACCTCCACGTTCATGGAAAGAGCTCATTTGTTTATATATAGAACTACCAGAATGTGCAGATGCAGAAGATGCTTTTCTTTATGTAGCATTTTTCGTATTTTCTTCCAACATTTTTTTGTGTAATGGTCTTGTGTTCCGCAGTCACATGGTGATGGGGTGCTCCATCTTGAAAATGGCAGGTTAATCTGACTAGCTTGGTTGTTGTCATTCCAAAATATGAAAATTGGAGACTGCAGTCTTTATAAGGGGCAGTTATGTTGGTAAACAACATGGCTTTTTTGAAGGGGATTACCAGAACGAATGGGCGGAGGTTTGTCGTCTTCTTTGTTTCATTAAAAATGTGTAGCTCAACATTTCTTTCAGGGTCAGCACTATTAACAGTTCTGCTTATTATATCATTCGTAAAACTTTCTTCTTTATTTTAGTTATTGCTCATTATACCTTAATGAAGTCCTTTATTATTTGAGTCTTGGAGTATCCATTATTAATAAGAAATTGTGATACTCTTTCTAATTCTAAATGTACTTTTTGCAATCAGAACAGTGAGTGAGAGCTCGCTTTATATAAGCTGTCATCGCTGCTGTCCTATATCGCTGAGGGCACTCATTCTCTTGAATCAGACATATTCCTAAGTCTGTTTCCTTATTGTAGACTTCAGTAGAGTAGGTTTTATTATTTACAATGAGAAGTGCATCTAGGAATGAAAGTGCACGTTCTATGTTGAACTGGTAGCTCAAATTTAATATGGAGTAATATGTAAAGCGATCAAGAAATTTTATGAGATCTTCAACTACATATCTGGAGTATGTTGAAGCTTTAATTATATTTTCAAACACTTCCCTTTATACTTCCCGTGTATATATATATATATATATATATATATATATATATATATATATATATATATATATATATATATATATATATTTCATGTAGTAGGTTGGCTCATGGTATCAGCCGCCCGTTGCGATGCTACAGCTGATGGGTTTTTGAGCTTAAATAGGTCTGTCCAGGACAGTTCGATGATAAGTCTTCCTTCAGTTACGGTTCTTTTTCTATGCCTACAGCTACACTGAATATTCTTAGATATTCATTATACATCTTTTATTATCCTTTCACACCTGACTAGTCATTGCACACTCCATCTCTGTTTCTCTTTTCTTTTTGTATTCTTCGTGCCCAGGCCCGATGAGGGATATTTTATATTACTTTTTTTTTTTTGGCCCGTCCTGGTGTCATAATCATAAAAAAATAATAAATAATATATATATATATATATATATATATATATATATATATATATATATATATATATATATATATATATATATATATGTGGTCGAGGTTTGAGAATGGTAGATGGGGATGATAACGAGTGGGAGCTGAATCAGTTGCTGTTTGCAGATGATACTGTGGTGGTGGCAGATTCAGAGGAAAAGCTGCGTCAGTTAGTGTCAGAATTTGGAATGGTGTGTGAGAGAAGGAAGTTACGAGTGAATGTGGGAAAGAGTAAGGTTATGAGGTGTACTAGAAATGAGGATGGCGCTGGATTGAATGTTATGTTGAATGGAGAGACACTTGAGGAGGTTAACCAGTTTAAGTATTTAGGTTTGGTTATAGCTGCAAATGGTGGAGTGGAAGCAGATGTATGTCACAGAGTGAATGAAGGATGTAAAGTGTTGGGTGCATTGAAAGGAGTGATGAAGAATAGAGGGTTGGAAATGAATGTTAAGAAAGTTTTGTATGAGAAAGTGGTTGTGACAACTGTGATGTATGGATCAGAGTTATGGGGTATGAAAGTAAGTGAGAAACGGAAACTAAATGTGTTTGAGATGAAATGCCTGTGGAGTATGATTGGTGTATCTCGATTGGATAGGGTTAGGAATGAAGTGGTGAGAGCAAGAACGGGTGTGAGGAGAGAAATTGCAGCCAGAGTAGATATGAATGTTCTGAGATGGTTTGGCCATATGGAAAGGATGGATGATGAAAGGCTGCTGAAAAAGGTGATGAATGCGAGAGTTGATGGGAGAAATACTAGAGGGAGGCCTAGGTTTGGAAGGATGGATGGAGTAAGGAGAGCCCTGAATGATAGGAGGATGGCTGTGAGGGAAGCAAGCGAGCGTGCTAGGAATAGGAATGAGTGGCGAGCGATTGTGACGCAGCTCTGATGGGCATCTGCTGTTACCACGGGGCTGCATCTTACAGAGGTAGCCCTGTGGTAGGGGCAGTAGGAGGAGTTGGCAGTTGTGAAGCGACAAAGGTTGTGGAAGAGCCGGGAGGATGGGCTGTGGCACTCCAGCAGTGCCATCTGAATGGTCGCTAGCTCCCTCGTCATTGCCCATAGAGCAAAGTAATCCCCCTATTTGTTTTCCCTTCTTGATATCGGCTACCCCCAAATTAAAGGGGGAAACAGCCAAGGTAGATATATATATATATATATATATATATATATATATATATATATATATATATATATATATATATATATATATATATATATATATATATATATATATATATATATATATATATATATATATATATATCTATATATATATATATATATATATATATATATATATATATATATATATATATATATATATATATATATATATATATATATATATATATATATATATATATATATATATATATATATATATATATATATATATATATATATATATATATATATATATATATATATATATATATATATATATATATATATATATATATATATATATATATATATATATATATATATATATATATATATATATATATATATATATATATATATATATATATATATATATATATATATATATATATATATATATATATATATATATATATATATATATTCAGTCACTACTGTCAGCACCAGATGACAATGAAAAAATAAACTTATGTAACCTGTGGTGATCTGTCTATCACACACAGCTTCATTAGTTATGCCTTGTGTGTGTGTTTTTTTTTTAATACCATAAGTAGTATGCATCAGTATACATGTATATATTCGTTTGAGAGACTATATTATAACTATCATTTATTTTGCCATTAATTCATCATTTTCTCATGAATAAATGGGATTTGTTTGTAAAGTTAATCTAAATCTTAGGAAGTCCTTAATTATGAAAAATATGATAAAAATATATCCCTTTATTTTAGAATGTGATGCTCGTCTGATTTGTTTACAGAACGGACGAGGACTCTCTGAAGACAGCACCAGGTGAGGACCTATTGTTAGAGACTCGTAAAATTCTTGTAAATATACGAGCCTCCCATTTCGCCCCTTGGACTAGTGCGTGCTGTCGAATTTGTCAAGCAGTGACTGTTACAATATTGTATAAAGTTCTTGGATTTTGAACAATCATTATTTCGATATTAAGTGTTGTTTGTTTTGATGTGTCCAGTAGTCGTGCCTGGAGCTGTAACTCTTTGTCATTTTTGTAAATTTCACTTTATTGCCGCCTAAACTAGAGTAGAATTTATTCTTTTCTTTTAAGATGAAAGATTGTTCTCTATTATAATTTTAAATTTTCTCAATATATTTTTACATTTTATCGATGAGTCTTTCATTTAAACCTGGATTTATGCAGTGTTCAGTTTAATATTATTTAGAGTATGTGTGTCATTAACCAGTGCGAGTTCTCCACTACTATTAAGCAAACATAACTCATGCCCTTCCCCTTTAGTACCTCACAGTTTTTCAGTTACATTTAATTATAAGGCAGTAAGTTTTAGCCCAACTCTATTTGAAGTTGGCTGAGTAAATATTATTGTGTACGTTAGCCTGCAAAAACTGAGAGTAGACTATTCACTGACCAGGTGAAAGCAGGCATTCTGGGGATAGTCACCACATATTCTAGTTTTTCTGGTCATTCGAACCGGATTAAGCCTAGCCTAGCTAGCATATTTTTCTACATTTACTGAATGAATTTTAGAATAGGCTACCTTTGGTATTGTTTTTGAACTTTGATATTAAAACACTGTACATAAATCCATGGCATATTTCTTGTGATATCACTGCTGATGTCGAATTCTTTAGTCCAAGGGAAGGTTTAGATTAGCTATTTGAATACATGCATGTACAATCAACTGTACCTAGGATATAGATATTATAATCCTAGTGAATTTAGGTATTAGTTTAGTTTGGCCACCTAGCCAAAATTATTGTGATTTGTATACGGTAAAGATTAATCCAGCAAGATGTCTTTACCATCAATCGATGAAAGTAAAGCGTTTGAACTTTACAAGGTTGTAATCGACGATCTAATAGCTATGCTAAGTTCTATAGAACATGACCTTAAAGCATCTCCTCCACCATCCTGACGGTCGTTACAGTTTTCAGAGGCAGAACTTACAAAGTTGAATGAGTCCATTGATGTACATGGACAGCTAGTCGAGATGCTATTGATAGTACCCAGCTTAGCCAAGTTTCTAGAGAGCACGGAACTCTGAAACATAATGCCCATAAAGTGCTCATGCAAATTAAGTCAGCTATAGATGATAATTTATCCTTTGGTAGTCAAGTACAAGCTACAACTAGTCAAGCTCCTAGTCAGATAGTAGTACCTGCAAGACCCCTTCCACACCCTAAGTTGCCTGAGATTAAGATTCCTGAATTTGATGGTCAGTTGAGTCAGTGGAATTGTTTCTGGGATTCCTATAGTAGTTTAATTGATAGTCATCAAGACATTGAGCCAGTATTGAAATTTAGTATGCTCAGATTTTATTTGAGAGGTAAATCTTATAGAACCATTGAAGGTCTTCCCATAACTGGTGGTAATTACAGTATAGCATTAAGTTTGTTGAGAAAAAGCTTTGCTGACAATGATCTTTTGTTGCACCAAGTACATTTAGATTTGATGGACATGAAACCCCCTGAACATAATTTAACTAAGTTGACTGAATTTCAGTTAACATTTCAAAGTTTGTTGATGCAAATAGAGGGTGTAACCCAAGTACCTTGTGATGACTACCTAATAAAAGACATAATTGCTAAAAAAAACTTAGTCCTAAAACAATAGAGTGCCTTTTTAATAAGTACAGTACTTATACTTTGCCTATTACACAATTGAAGGATGTTATTGGAAACCTTATCAAGGTATTGGAATGTTCTCGTATTCTCTCTGATCAGTTTATGAATAAGCAAGGTTCACATTCTGATGCACATTCCAAAACTAAAGTAGTAGTTAGTCAGAATTCTAGTACAAATTCTAATCATAGGTTTAGTACAGTACCTAAACAAGTAGTTGTATCCCAGACTCAAAATAAGTCTAATTCGTCATCTAGCAATTCAAGTACTGGGAACAAACCTTGTTTCTTTTATAAGGATATTCATAATACTAAGTTTTGTTCTAATTACGCAAGTCATGAAGCCAAGAAGAACAGAGTTAGAGAGTTAGAACTATGTTTTGTGTGTATGCAGAGAGGCCATAGAGCCTCACAGTGTAGAGAGACGGCTGAGTGTAGAAATTGTAATGGCAAACATCATACCTTTCTCTGCATGAAACTAACCAACCGTAGTACTGCAGTTATTCAAGTGTCAGTTGCGTCTAATGCCCCAACAGTTATTAGTAATGGAACTAACCTTAACAGTAACATTCCCACTAATCAAGTAGTAGTGGATGATAAGTTTAGAATCCTGTCAGGAAGAGATGACAGTCGCTAATTCTGTTCAAACAGATGTCCAGACTAATAAGGTTCCACTTCCTTCAGTAGCACTTCCTACAGCAATTGTTAAGATTTCTGGTGTTGGGGTACGTGAAACAGTTAGGATGTTTTTAGATACCGATGCTCAACGGTCTTTCATTCATTCTGCAGTAGTAAAGTGCCTTAAACTCAATCCAGTGTTTCGTATCTCACTTAAACTAACTTCATTTGGTAATCAAGCCAAAAACATTTCGTGTGACGTCGTTCGTGTTGTAGTACGCATTCGTACACAACGTATTCCGATTTATGCTGTCGTCTATGATAAGGTTAACACTATGTTATATGTACCTGGCATTGCTAGTGTTGCAGAAACTCTCACAAAAAAACGGGATCAAACTTGCAGAACCTAACATTGATTCTGATGTGATTAGTGACATAGGTCTGGTAACTGGTGCAGATTACTATTCTAGATTTGTGACCAACCGTACTTTCTATTCCGGAATTACACTTTTGTCTAGTCCGGCAGGTTCGATTATCTTTGGACCTATGCCAAAGTGGGCAACTAGTTCTCAGTCAGTTAACAGAGGTAATGGGCAACATGTGCTTTGTGCTCGTGTAGGAGTACAAACCCTTGAGCCCGAAGTTCAGAACCTTTGACATTTAGATGTTGTTGGTATTAAGAATGAAACTATAACACCTGAGGAAGTACAATCAGTGAGTCATTTTTGAGTCCACTTGCCAGAAGGCAGACAATCATTATTTTGTGGAATTATCCTTTAAGGGCACTGAGAGACCAGCAACTAACTACAGAAGAGATTTTGGTCAGCTCATGTCACTAGCTAAATCCTTTGCAACTCGTCCAGAACTTTATAGACAATACTCAGAGATTTTTAATGAGTACATTGAATTGGGATTCATTGAGAAAATTTATAACCCTTCAGTTACAGACAAATGACTCATTACTTACCTCATCATCCAGTCTACAAGAATTCTCCTACCACTCCTATCAGAGTAGTGCTTAATGCTTCTAGTAGAGGTGATTCAAAATCAAAGAGTCTGAATGAATGCTTACTAATGGGCCCAAGCCTAACCCATAAACTTGTTGATTCACTCACTGAATATTGTACTAACCCTGTAGCTGCTGTATCAAACATTTCCAAAACCTTCCTACGTATAGGTATTTTGCCAAACTGCAGAGATTTCTGTAGATTCTTGTGGTTCGAGGATGAAACACTTCAGAAGGTAGTTACCAATCGACTTAAAGTAGTGTTTTTTGATGCAACATCATCTCCCTTTTTGCTTCAGAAAACACTCACATATCACTTGGAGACACATTCACATCCAGTAGCTAAGTCGCTGATCTCTCATTTCTATGTAGATAACTTTGTTTGTACCTATTCAGACTCTTAACAGTTAAAAACAGAGTATCCCATTGTAAATTATATTTTAGCAGAAGCCTCTATGTCATTACATGGTTGGGTGAGTAATGATGTAAAATTTAATGAGGAAGTAGGTGTTAATCATGACCAATTGGATCTGAATAATGTAAATGTTTTAGGAATTTTTTGGAATGTTGTAAACAATGAAATCAAATAGTACTCCAGTAAGAAACTGTGCAAGGAGGAGTGTGTGCATCATCAAATCGCCAAGAGATCAGTTGTATCTGTAATTGCTAGTGTATTTGATCCTTTAGGATTGCTATCACCAATCTTGATCAAGGGGAAGTTCTTAATTTCAAAATTATGAAGAAGTAAGTGTTCTTGGGATGAACCTTTGCCAGAACCTTTAGTACAAGAATTTTCAGTTATTTGCAGAGATTTGAATCAGATGTCAACCATTCAATATCCTAGATTTGTAATTGTCCCTGGTGTATCAGATTTGTACATATTTTGTGATTCATCTAAAGTAGCTTATGGATTAGTTGCATATGCTGTGGACTTAAGAACCAAATCTAGTGATATCATTATGTGTAAAGTAAGAGTATACCAAATCCTCCACTCACCATTCCTAAGTTAGAGTTACTCTCACTTACTTTAGCCTCAGCATTGGCTCAGACACTCTTGTCTAATGAGAAATTAGCATTCAATGGTTGCACTATAAGGTGTGACAGTGAAGTTGTCATTAATTGGGTGTATCATGATTCATCATCAGATGTTTTTGTGAGAAACAGTGTGTGAAATTCGCAATTTGCGATCTAAGTTTGATTTGAACATTTTACATGTCCCGTCTAGAGAGAATCCTGCAGATATATTGACCAGAGGTGTTAGTGTATCAAAGTTGAATAGCAATGTCATGTGGAGACATGGACCTTCATTTTTGCTTAATCCATCAGAATATCCACAACAAAGAGTTCATTGTTAATTCTACAGTAGTGTATGAGATTTTAACAGAACCTTAAATTAATGAACCCATACTTCCTCATTTTGAGATGAGTAAATATTCATCTCTTACTAAAGTTATGAGAATCATGTCATATGTAAATCAGTTCTGTAATCATTATTTCCACAACAAGTTCAGGTTGAATACTCTTCATGCTTGTATTAGATTAGCCCAGTTGCAAAGTTTTCCTACTTTATTTGCATTTTTGAAACGACCTGAGCAAAGTGCTAAACCAGATTTGGAACTCATCAATTTAGTCAAACAATTAGATTTACATTTGAATGAAGATCAGTTAATTTGTTGTGGCAGTAGATTACAGAATTCAGATCTATCTCCTGAAGCACAATTTCCAATTTACTTACCTGCCAAACATCCATTGACCAAACTTATAATAGTTCATTATCATACTCAACATCATCATTGTGGCTTAGGACAAATTTTGTCAGGACTTAGGAACAGTTTTGGATCTCTAAAGGTAGACTTATTGTGAAGAAAACATTAAAAACATGTATTTTGTGTAAAAGGGCAGTTGGTAAGACGTTCTCTCAACCAGGTCCCCCTCCTTTACCAGAGGAAAGAGTCAGATTTGTTAGACCCTTCAACTCAATTGGAGTGGATTTTACTGGTTCTATCACTATTTTTAACCCTACAACTATGAGTAACTACAGTGAGAAGGTTTATATATGTTTATTCACATGCACTCTATCAAGAGCAGTACATTTAGAGTTGTGTAGTTCTTTAGCCACCTTAGAGCTTCTGTTTGAATTTCGCAGATTTGCTTTTAGATTTGGAATTCCTTCCAGTATCTTTTCTGATAATGGTACTAATTTTCGAGGTGCAGAACGATTTCTCAGTGACATTAAGGATGAGCCTGACAAGAGATCATTTAGAATCTGAATTTCAGATCAAAACTTAGCACGAGGGTCTGCCCCTCTCTTTTTTTCTCTTTATTTAATTTTCGTGCTTTTCCCTCCAATTCCCTTATATCCTTAATCCCCTCCCCTTTTTTCCCTCCTATCCTATCCCATCCTAAAAAAAAAAAAAAAAAAAAAAAAAGATGAGCCTGAAGTCAAAGCTTACATGAAAGATAATGACATTTTTGGAAGTTCAATACCCCTCGTTTTCCATGGAGCGGTGGTTTCTTGAAAGGCTCAACGGTTGCGTTGAGAGTAGTCTTCATCAAGCTCTCTACAAGAAGCGTATTTCCTTTAGTGAATTACATACTATCTTGTGTGAAATAGAATGTGTTATCAACTCCCGTCCTCTTACGTATTTCTCGGAAGATATTCGAGATGAATATCTCACTCCTTCTCACTTAATCTATGGAAGGACAGTAACTCTGTTCCCACCTCTCAATTCCTTTGGAGCAGATGTTCCCTTTGGAGAATCGTTGGATTTGAGAGTTCAGTACTCTAGACTCTCTAATATTTTGAAGAAGTATGAAGAGGTGTGGATGGATTCCTACCTCACTTCACTCCGAGAAAGACATTTAACGAGCGCCAAAGACAAACCATGTACAGTTCAAGTTGGTGAGTTAGTTCTTATAGAAACCGAGAACAAAACAAGATCCAGTTATCCTTTAGGATTAGTAACCCAGTTGATAAAGGGGAGAGATGGTATTGTACGTAGTGTGTTCCTCCGCACAGTTGAAGGAGAGTATGTAAGACCTCTTTCTAAACTCATTCCCTTAGAACTACATCAGGAAGTTGCTCCTGAAGTAGAACTAGTAGATCCACTCAATCCTCCAGTTGTACCTAGTGCACCACCAAGACCTAGACGTCAAGCAGCTTGTCGAGCTGAAAAACTGCGTAGAGATCTAATTGCAGAAGATAGGTTGCAAATTTTGCCTTTAAATTTTCTGTTTTTGTTCTACACTTCATGTTTGTACATGTGATTTATTTAGCTTCCTACCTTTTTTGGGGGGAGAGTGTGGTGATCTATCACACAGTTTCATTAGTTATACCTTGTGTATGAGTGTGTTTTTTTTTTAATACCATAAGTAGTTTTGCATCAGCCTACATGTATTTATTCGTTTGAGAGACTATATTATAACTATCATTTATTTTGTCATTAATTCATTATTTTCTCATGAATAAATGGGATATGTTTGTAAAGTTAATCTAAATCTTAGGAAGTCCTTGATTATGTAAAATATGATAAAAAATATATCCCTTTATTTTAGAATGTGATGCTTCTCTGATTTGATTACAGAACGGACGAGGACTCTCTCTGAAGACAGCACCAGGTGAGGAGTTATTGTTAGAGACTCGTAAAATTCTTTTAAATTTACGAGCCTCTCATTTCGCCCCTTGGACTAGTGCGTGCTGTCGAATTTGTCAAGCAGTGATTGTTACAATATTGTATAAAGTTCTTGGATTTTGAACAATCATTATTTCGATATTAAGTGTTGTTTGTTTTGATGTGTCCAGCAGTCGTGCCTGGAGCTATAACTCTTTGTCATTTTTGTAAAATTCACTTTATTGCCGCCTAAACTAGAGTAAAATTGTTCTCCATTATAACGTTAAATTTTCTCAATATATTTTTTACATTTTATCGATGAGTCTTTCATTTAAACCTGGATTTATGCAGAGTTCAGTTTAATATTATTTAGTGTATGTGTGTCATTAACCAGTGGGAGTTCTCCACTACTATTAAGCAAACATAACTAATGCCCTTCCCCTTTAGTACCGTACAGTTTGTCTGTTACATTTAATTATAAGCCAGTAAGTTTTAGCCCAACTTTATTTGAAGTTGGTTGAGTAAATATTATTGTGTAGGGTAGCCTGCAAAAACTGAGAGTAGACTATTCATTCACCAGGTGAAAGCAGGCATTCTAGGAATAGTCACCACATAACTATTAATACAAATAAAATAATTTTCAGTACTTATACATCTTTGACATATGTAAATTATATTAAAATAATGATGGAAGTAAACTATATATGATATCTCAAAAATAAAAGTAAATTAGAAAAAGAACATAATACATTCTTACTGGATAGAACATTGGTTGGTGTAGATATCCACCCCAGGATGGAAGGAACGGGTCATAAAGGACCCATAATAGGATATTAGCAATACAGTATTGACTACAGACAAAATGTAGATAATTCAGCAAAATATTTGAACTATTAAGCAAACATAACTCATGCCCTTCCCCTTTAGTACCGTACAATTTGTCTGTTACATTTAATTATAAGCCAGTAAGTTTTAGCCCAACTTTATTTGAAGTTGGTTGAGTAAATATTATTGTGTAGGGTAGCCTGCAAAAACTAAGTAGACTATTCATTGACCAGGTAAAAGCAGGCATTCTGGGAATAGTCACCACGTAACTATTAATACGAATAAAATCATTTTCAGTACTTATACATCTTTGACATGTGTAAATTATATTAAAGCAATGATAGAAGTAAACTATATATGATATCTCAAAAGTAAAAGTCAATTAGAAAAAGAACATAATACATACTTACTGGATAGAACATTGGTTGGTGTAGATCTCCACCCCAGGATGGAAAGAACGGGTCATTAAGGACTCGTAGAAGGATAGTAGCAATACATTATTGACTACAGAAAAAATGTAGATAATTCAGCAAAATATGTGAACATAGTGTTGTAAAACCTGGTTAAAAAGACTCACCTTATTGGCAATCGTCGGACGAACACTTTCAGTAGAACACAAAGAGATAGGACTAGGTCACAAAAGCCTACAACCTATTTTTACAGCGCCAAAGAAAGAGAGAAAGACAAACGGAGCTCTGGAGCAAAACCCGCCACAAACCCTCATGATCCAAAGATCACAAACAACTTATTCTCAAGCCTTATACGCCACTTAAATAGCTCCAACATATAAACATAATTGACATAAAAATAAAATAAAAGAACCTCAATGTAAACAGAATTAAAACAACTCCGCTAATAAACAACTAAAGTAACAAGGGAAACAAAAGTTTATTCTGTCAGTGACATTATCTTGCATCCATACAGGAGGTTTTGTAATCCTCCGAGGACGCTAAGCACTCTCCTGATCAATCAGCAGTGGATTCTCACGCCCTTCAGAACACAGCAATTCTTATGCAAGTGATCATTGGCATCATCAGACAGGGACAATGGAGCTACAATTGGCCGAACATCCAATACATGTCTCGGTATACCATCAACAGATATATTCGCGAGTTCACTTGAGTAACAGTTCCTCTGATCACTGAGTGACACAACGTGAAGAGGTGGTTATACCCAAGCCTCTTCTATTTTAATTGGCAGGCTATCATATTGGCCGTCACCTACCACCTTTGGTTGCACTCATATTTATACACAGAGCGTTGAGGCACAGATAACTCATCCTGTCCAAATTTTGGTGTACTGTCATACCAGTACACTGCCTCAATAGGAGAGATTCCTCCCCTCTTAGCAATAGCCTTAATGCTCTAGCCTTCTGGCTAGTACAGTGGTAACGGGCTGGCCTCGCATTCGCGAGGTCGACGGATCGCGCCTCTTCCAGGCAAGAGAGTTTAAGCTGTTTACTGGGGAGGTTACTGCTGTGGCTGGGCACCACAGGGGGACCTGTCCCTGTTGGCGACCACCCTATGGGTCCTCCATGACCCGTTACACTCATCCGTAGGTAGAGAATCTAAAAAAAAAATAATAATAATGCTATACTATTCCGTTCCCCCCTGGTCTATGAGCAGCCCGAAATGCCATATCAATATTCCAACGATGCAGCATATCCTCCATTTACTGAGACCGAAAGGCTGTGCTATTATCCAGTAGCTGCTCGTCAAACTGGGCCCCTTGCTATAAGGAAGTTCTCCAATTCTTCTGTGATGCATTGTGCATCTTCTCTTTAATTTCCTTCAAATAGCAAAGTGATCTGTGCTACAGTCCACCAAGAATATATATATATATATATATATATATATATTATATATATATATATTATATATATATATATATATATATATATATATATTATATATATATATATATATACACTGAACTGTTAACATACAGTCTAAAATGGAAGGAAAAGCCCATTAAATAAAACAACGAATATATTATATATATATTATATATATAATATATAATATATATATTAATATATATATATATATATATATATATATATATATATATATATATATATATATATATAACTCGTTGTTTTATTTAATGGGCTTTTCCTTCCATATATATATATATATATATATATATATATATATATATATATATATATATATATATATATATATATATATATATATATATATATATATATATATATATTGGGGGTTTTGTTTCGTTTTCGTTATTAGTTTTCCTCATTGCAGTTACTTAGAATTTACAAAGGTCTTATCTGCCCCTGCTTAGAATTCTGCTCACACATCTGGGGTGCTTCTTCCTTTACTTATCTTCTTGATAGGGTTGAATCTAAAGCAGTCATACTCATTAATGATCCTTCTCTTAATTCTAACCTGGATTCTCTCTCTCTTCGCTGTAAGGTATATTCCCTTTCGCTTTTCTATCTCTACTACTTCCATCGCTGCTGTGATAAGTTAGCGTTTTGCATCCCTCCTCCACTGCCGAGGCCGCCTAACACTCGCCAAGCGGCCTCATCCCACATGTACTGTGTGGAGATTTGTAGCTTGCGGATTGGTCGGTGCAGCGACTGCTTCTTCCCATCTACCTCCAGACTCTGGAACTCTCTTCCTCCTTCTGTCTTTCCTAATTCTTATGACCTTTCATACTTCAAAAAGCAGATCTATCGTCATCTCAGAGCCTAGTCCTCCATATCTCTGGGTCCTCTTTACTTCGACTGTTTTTTTCTGTCTGTCGTTTTCCTTTGTGAGACATTACCTCATCTCTGCCTTTTTCTTTTCCTTCGTCTTGGTATTTTCTCGTGCCCGGGCCTTTGCTGATGAGGGCAGTTTCTGCCTGTCCCGGTGTCAAACTCTTAAAAAAAAAAAAAAAAAAAAAAAAAAAAAAATATATATATATATATATATATATATATATATATATATATATATATATATATATATATATATATATATATATATATATATATATATATATATATATATATATATATATATATATATATATATATATATATATATATGTGTGTGTGTGTGTGTGTGTGTGATTACCTAATTGTGATTACGGGAAAGAGCTCAAGTCTCGTATCTTCCTGTCTCCTCATCGGTTCCATTTTATACTTAGTGATACTTATCATACCTGTCCTTAAAACTATGGATTGAGATAGCATTAACTACCTCCTCGCTTAGCGAATTCCAATTATCAACTACTCTTACACTGGAAAAGTATTTCCTTACATCCTGCAAAGAAGTTATCTTACGAAGCTTCAAACTATGACCTCTAGTTCTAGAGCCAGCCATATCAAAATATCGATCCCTATCCACTCTATCATAACCATGAAGGAATTTTAAGACTGTCACCATATCCCCCCTCATTCTTCTAGCTTCGAGTGATGGTGAGTCTAATTCCCTCAGCCTCTCATCATAACTGAGATTGTGTATTTCTGGCACCAGTTTCGTGGCATGTCTTTGAACTTTTTCAAGCTTAGCTATGTGCTTTTTCAAGTGCGGATTCCAAAAGGGGGCTGCATATTCGAGTTTTGGCCTCACATAGGTTACATAAATATTTCTGAACATTTCCTTGTCCATGTGCCTGAAGGCTACCCTTACATTTGATAAGAATGCATATGCTGCCTTACTATGCCATTTATATGTATTTCTGGAGACAAATCTGCCAGTATGTTTACTCCAAGATCTCTCTCATTTTCTGTCTCTTGAAGTTGTACTACAGCCACCGAGTAGTCAAGCTTGGGCCTTCTTGCACTTGTACCCATTCTCATTACCTTACATTTTGAAGTATAGAATTTCATTAGCCACTTTTCTGACCACTCATGCAGATTATTAAGATCCTCCTGATTTTCTCTACCATTGTTCTCGTTTTTTACTTTCTTCACAATCTTTGCATCATCTGCAAACATATTCATGAATGAATTTACAGACTCTGGTAGGTCATTTACATATACAAGGAACAAAAGTGGCCCTAAAACTGAACCCTGTGGAACTCCACTACTAACTCTTCTCCATTCAGACACTGAGTGTCTTACTCTAACCCTCTGTTCCCTTTTATCTATTCCAAAACATTTCCACCTATTCCAGCCATTGATTGCAGCTTCCTAATAAGTCTCCCATGTGGAACAGTGTCAAACGCATTCTGGAAGTCTAGG
>JAXCGZ010001402.1:0-17475 GCA_037179515.1 Halocaridina rubra
ATTTTACAATATTTGATATAATTGTTATTTTGTTAATGAACGCATCCATGTTTTGTTTACATTTAAAGTAATAAAGATGCCCACTAGATGGCCAGACAAGAACTGTTAAAAAATGCCCTTTCAGTCTCCTATATTATTGTGCCTCATTCATCTATAAATATCTCTAAATTTAAGGAGCATTAAACAGAAACGTACCTCAAAAAAATCCAGTTCATGAAAAAGAAATTAACACCTAAATCAACGAAATTCCACAGATCCTTCATATACACCAAAAGGCCTTCCTGCCAGAGTGCCTTGACTTCATGCCATAGGAAACCAAAAACGTAAACAAAAATTAGGAGCTCTACGAAGGAGGGCCAACCTCCTCTTTCTTCTCGCTGTTGCTTGCGCAACCTCTTGATCATCCAGTCTGTTCCGAAGAGCTCTATGACCAAAGTTTCCAAGCGCAGGGAGGTGATCACCAACAGAGCTGTGAACAGAAAAAAATTTATTAGTCTGGGTTTTGCATTCACTAAGCAACTGGTTTTGGATATCATTTGAAGTTTTCCTTTCTCAAGTTAATGCCATAAACATAGGAATTATTCTTGTTAACATTTCTTCAATCTGACAATGAACTGGAGCTTCCAGATGCACACTCCATGTGACTTTAGGTAAGTCTATTTGCTCCATTCTCTGCGAAGTTTCAAGACTCTTACCTAAATCGCAACATTCAGAGATTCTGCGACATGTTTCTCTAATATTTTCACGACTTCCACGACTCTAAACTACAGAGTATATATCATATTCTATTCTCTCTGTCTTAGGCGACTCTGTGTATCTTAATATGATAAACAGATTAGAATGGTACATATAGAAATATATTTACATGACAATAGCGCACGCAAGAAAAAAAAATCCTTGAGAAACCTTACTCAAGAAGAAGCAATAAGATGACGAATGGACAATGAACTTTATGAACGGTTTCTTCAGAGCTGCTCCAAAGGGCGATGTGGGTACTGCTAGAAATGCTCCACAATACACAGGGAACATGGCCCCTATTTTGACCACCTCTAACAGTTGCTGGACCGGTCCACGTCTTTTGAACCCTGGCATACCGTCATACCAGACAGTGCCCAGGAGCTGTTGCACGTTGGCGTGAGCTACAAACTGTTTAGAGAAGAAACAGAAAACAGTGCCTGGACGGAGAAATTAGAGACTGGGGAAGAGACCAGGCAAGTATTTTTACTGAGAAATAGTAAACTAAACGACAATATATGCTGTTTACTCCCTCTGTCTTTATGCAAAAGTATAAGGGAGGGGGCTGAGTCAGAGCAACTTAATTCTTTGTGGGACGAATATACAAAGGAAGAGATTCTCAGTCCCCTTGCTCCGCTCCATGTAGTCAACTTTACGAGATGCAAAGACAGTACTCGGAAATAAGTGCTGTCCAAGCTGACCTAGTAAAGAAATTGTATGCTCTTAAATTAACCTGTATGTGAGAGAGAGAGAGAGAGAGAGAGAGAGAGAGAGAGAGAGAGAGAGAGAGAGAGAGGGAGAGAGAGAGAGAGAGAGAGAGAGAGAGAGAGAGAGAGAGAGAGTGAGAGAGAGAGAGAGAGAGAGGTCTTGAACTCTGTTCAAATCCTCCTGTCTTTCACATTTTTCGTATTATTGTAAATGTAGAGAAACTTGGAATTGTGAGAATAAAGGAGTTATATACTTTCTTGTTAACATTAACAAACAACCATTAAATCTCATTACGTAGTATAATTAAATGCATTTAAAATCTTACAGAATTTCACCACTAACTTTTCACTATTGTAAAGAAGAACTCTAGTTACTTAAAATATATGGGCATAGCATCAGAACGACCTTCATAATTTACACACGTCTCAAGATACCATGCTTCAAATATCTACGTGGAAGAGAACGCATGGAGAAGAATTTCAACTTATTTCTAGCAGTCTATTCAGAAGAAATCCATATTATCTATATATTATTTTTTTTCCGTAAAACAATGACATGAAAAATCTTTACTACTACCATGATTTTCATGTTTCCCACAAATAATTGCATGACTAATTCCCACTAATCATTGCTGTTTTATCTATACATTCTTAACTTCAGAAACTTACTTTTTTCTGGTTGCTATTGACGGCCTCCTTCAAGAGTGCAAAATGCATGATCTCACCCTTCTTATGAGGTTCACCTTGAGGATCATAATTAAGGACGATCTCCAGTTCCATACTCGTCCTCGTCTCTTCAATGAGATCCATTGCAAATTTCTGCACTTGTCTCCTCAGAGCCTGTGCACAGAGTGTTAGAAATGTTGTTACTGAAGGAAACGATCTGAGATAGTCTTTGCCAGTTTGGAATATTGTTGTTTCATCGTTATATAATTACTGTTATTCAGTGGCATGTGATGAGGAGGAATGAGATGGTGTTGTGCTGTTGACTGGGGTGGTGTAAGTTAGGGAACCAAGAGGACGACAGAGAGAAAAATATATGAATGGTATGACGAGAATGGCGGGAGGGCGTGCCTGCAGAGTTGTTGCAGTTAATAAGAATCAAGAGTCAGGTGGTGGTTCCATGGGAACCGAAATCCAAGTGGAGGAGGCACTCGACGATGATGATGATACAAAGGCCACCCCAATATCAGATGGTGGCCGAATCAGAGCAAAACCTTCACTCACTCTTGGAGAACAATACGAAAGGGATGAGGATTTCCCTTTTGCCCTTCCCCATTACTCGACTATTACTACATGCAGGGAACACCAAGAGATGGAAAGAAGAAATTGCATGGTAAGAAAGAAAGAATTGATGAACTATGGGAAGCAGAGTACGTTCACATTCTCAGTTGGATTGAACCCACCAATCTCCAAGAATGAATGAAAAAAAAAAGTATACTTACTGTATAATCATCGGTAAATTCATTCTCCAGTGATGCAAGCTTCTTCAAGTCTTGACTAAGGCTAAACACGGTGACAAAAGGATCCTTGCTGGAGAGACAAATTAATGATGGAGAAGCCAAGGCTCTATAAGCATTGATCCTTGCAAGGGAGTGCCTGTGGTTATGAGAAATGGCGATTTAGTGAATATCATGTAAAAATGAATAACCTCTAATTTATTTACTAAAATGAAGAACATTATCTTAAAAAGTGAACTAGTAACTACAGGGCTAGAAATGTTATATATGCGCAAATCCCATTGCAGTTACTGCAGGTCTGTAAATGTTAACCCTGTGTAAGCCCCATTTCAGTTACTGCAGGACTGGAAGTGTTATCCCTGTGTAAACCCCATTTCTGTTACTGTAGGACTAGAAGTCTTATCCGTGTACAAAACCCTATCCAGTTACAGCAGGCTTCATATGTTATCCCTGTGCAAACTTCAGTTCATTTCTGCAGGACTGGAAATGGTGTCCAAATATTTACTCGTTTCAGTTACTGCAGGACTAGAGATGTTATCCTTGTGCAAACTCAGAATGTTGCCTCCATTTCATGGACCCAACATTCTTCCAGTGGTGTACTTACATATCCTAATGAGTTGTAATTGCATAAGTGCTTATGCTTCGAACTAGATATCTTACATTTCTTGTTTTCAATATAATACTAATAAGTGCAAGCTTGGAAATCAGTGCTAAAAATATACATAGTTTCAAGCAAAATTATGGTTAATATTAGCAACTCAAACAAATTACCTGGAGAAGGGGAATCACCAACATAAGGTTCTTTACCTGAGGGAGTCGTCAGCGCTGGTAACCAGACATTCATCACAGGCGCATTTGATGTCATGGGGCATTGGCAAGGAAGCTCCTCTGTCCAACAAGACCTTGAGGATTTCGTAGTTATTTTTGTGAGCAGCCGCGATTAATGGTGTTATATCGGGAGTGAAAGCAGCTCTCTCTCCTGCTGTGGTCGTCCAGGACTGGAATAATGAAAAGCAGCATAGTATACCTATTTTTTAAGACATGTTGTTGTTGTTAATGTCCAGAATAGAATTGCCATTATAATGTTTTATAGCTGGGGTTTTTGAAAACTGACCGCCGTGGCCGGGTGGTAGGACAAGCGACTTTGATTCATTGAGTCGTCAGTTCGAGACCAGCCATGGTCTGAGGTTAGAAAAGGTTTTCACTCGGAATAACGGCTATGCATTACCAAAAACCAAAGTTCTTTGGGAGAAGGCACCCTCCTATCCCTTACTAAAAAAAGGGGGGGGGGAGTCCATGAAATGAATATGGATCATGCTATAGTTATTGACAAATGGAATAATATTTCAAAAGTGTAGGACACCGAAGTTGAGGTTGGCTCACTTACATATGGTCTTCCTGGACTGTGGATCTTCTCTTCGTGGGCCAAGAGAACTTCAACACCTTCTACGTATTCTTCCGATATGGCGTGGAGGAGGGCGTCCTGATGAGATAAATAGATATATAGATAAAGATAGAGATATTACAAAAAAATCAAATATCTTTATTCCTCTAAGTATACAGAGGGTATGTTTACATTCTGTCTACTGCAGAAGCTCTTCCGTGTTACTGATAAACTTTTTGTGAAAAGATATATTAATATAGCATAAAATAATTATTACTGCATGAAAAGAGAGAGAGAGAGAGAGAGAGAGAGAGAGAGAGAGAGAGAGAGAGAGAGGTCTATAATCTTTTATATTGTCTACTAGGCCAAGCATAGTCTAGGCTACTTTTTTTTTTTTTTTTTTTTTTTTTTTAGGATGGGATAGGATAGGAGGGGAAAAAAGGAGAGGGAATTAAGGATATAAGGGAATCTGAGGGAAAAGCACGGAAATTAAGTAAAGTAAGAGATAAAGAAAGAGAGGGGCAGACCCTCGTGCTAAGTTTTGATCTTGAATTCAGATACTTTAATTATGTTCTAGGCTACTCACAGACGGATTGATGCCTTGTTGAAGAAGAAGCGAAATCATATCCAAATTCTCGTTTTCAATGCTGATAATTAATGCCGATCTGCCCAGTGGGTCCAGGCAGTTAATGTTAAAACATCCATTCTTTTTTTCGTTTTCTTTAAGGCCTTTTTTCACAATGCTGAAATGGGTTAGGAAGACATTCGGTGAAAATAGATAGAATATAAAACTCGATCATATAGCATGTGATCCATCAGCAGTATGTGCAGTCTACTTTAATTCAGCCTAACCTAACCTTCATTTAAATTGGTGATTAGGAGATATAACATAAATTATAAGCCATTAAGCTAATTATGTTATTGTTGATAGCTATGCAAGCCATAAGAGAAAGTCTCTCTCCTCTCTCTCTCTACTTACTGCTGCACAGATGCTACATCTCCCCTTTCCACGTACAACAAGTATCTCTTTTCCTCTGTATTTAGAATTTGCTCCATTTCTTCTTTTTCTAAGTCCATCAAATCATTTTTTATTTTGTCTTCGATGGCTTTCGGATCAGAGGAGGAGATGAGAGCCGCGCTCTCCATCTCGGTTCTCCCTTCCAGAAGGGATCGGCCTGGGGTCATGACGGTGATATCTTATTTATTTATTTAGTTAGTTACTTAAGTGTTTAATTATTTATTTATCTAGCTGTTTAGTTATTTATTTGCTTCAGTATTGTAGTTTCTTTTTTTATGGAAGTATTATCTTTTTCTTTTTATTGATTTAGTAAATGTGTATTCAAATTATATTTCCATATATTTCTATGTACAGTAATCCATATGTAGAGAAATTTAAATATTAATTGATTAATTCATTAATATATTAATTCATTCATGTATATATTTACATATGTATTCGAACATAAACTTTTATGTAATTTTATGTCAATGAATATCTTTAGTTTTTTCTCTTTTGTTGCCTAAATATCTTTATTCTGTTCTGCAGAGATACATTTTTTCCATTTTTTTTTAACTATTAGTTTATTTTTTCTCTTGATTGATATTTATATTCCCAGTTTATATATTTTTTTTATTTTCAGTCAATATTAATATCTGATTTGTTAAATTTAGAATTTTATTAATGAGTGAGTCAGTATTCTTGAAACTTCATCTACAGAAGTTTCAGTCTGTTTTCTTCACAAATTTATTCGGTCTTCTATAGGCAATGAAACTTTATCTCTGGTAATATCCCGTAAAATGGAAAATGTTTATAGTAATTAGCTAAAGAGAGTAATTTCCTTTAGTAATTAGATTTTACAGAATTACAGAAAGTCCTGCTGGCTCAGGACGCACAATTAGCTTGAATTATTGTTCCTGTATCTCTAAAATGAATAACATTTCTCAATTTTCTGTTAACTTCATCTGAAGTGCCCTATACTCCTTAAGAAGGCTCTGAAAGAACTTGTGTTCCTCTCAACTTCTGAAGTTCTATGTAAGACTTTAAGAATCTGAGAACTAAATTAGAATTTTGGCAGATCAGTAGTTGCTGTAGCATTTAGAAGGACTCTATGCACATTTTGTGGGTCACCATAAATGCCCTCTGGAATGGTAGAACTGAGCTAAAATTTCAAAAAGCTGCTTCAGAGTCCTCAGAGACAATAGAGTCATCAGTCACTGGAATTATGCCTCCTTATTCTATGACGCTTGATCTTAAGAGGTCCCCAGACCACTAGGATTCAAAATAAGAGTGGATCCTCTTGCAGGTTCTCTGGGACTTTGTCTTGTAAAGCCCCTGGGAATGACACCTTAGCTAAGAGCTATTTTTCTATTAATTTCTCTGTCACTTGTTCTTGACCAAGAGGCCCTAAGAGACGAAGACCAGACCAAAAAGACTAACACTTCACAGTTTCAGGGACTCGACCTTGTTTTTCCTCAAATTCTCTAGCTCAAGATACGCCAAGAAACGGAGACATGGTTTAAAGGTAGTTCCTATTTCTGATTTTTTTTATCAAGTTCTCTGAGATTCAGTCTTGAAAGATCTCAGAGGGCGAGACTTTTAGCTAAAAGAGAGACTTATTTTAAGTTTATTGAAACTTTGTCTTCAGAGGCTCCAAAGGCACGGAGACCCAAGTTTTTCTGGTCTTGAAAGGCCTTCAGAAACATAGACCCAAACTAGCAGAGTAGCTCCTCTTTCATGTTTCCTGATACCTGGTCTTACTCAGGAAACACAAAACCTAAGACGCGATATAAAAAAGTGACCTGGGTCTTATAATGGCCCTCAAACAGAGAGATCTTTGAAACTTGTTCTGAGGAGACCCTAAACTATGAAGACTCGAGATAGCTTAACTCTTCTGCAATTGATCTGGAACTGAACTGATCCATTCCATCATCGGCCTGGAACCCTAACAAAGCCTACAAAATGCGAAACGTGCTATCTGGTGAAATAATAACAGGCTTCAAGAAGCCTCTTGTGATCTTTCGCAAAAGGATTATCCAAGCAAAAAGGCTTCCGAACCTTGGCATTAGATAGATTTGCATTAATTATTTTAAGTCTTGCCCTGGTTTACTGATTTAATTTTTTGGTTTTGTAGGTTGTAATAGTAAAATAATTTTCCAAAGTTTTGGCATTTAATTTCAATATCGTTTTGAAGGAGGAGATTAAGTTGAGAAAGTTTCATGTATACTATATCCAAACAGAAAGGCTTCCGAACCTTGGCATTAGATAGATTTGCATTAATTATTTTAAGTCTTGCCCTGGTTTATTTATTTAATTTTTTGGTTTTGTAGGTTGTAATAGTAAAATAATTTTCCAAAGTTTTGGCATTTAATTTCAATATAGATTTGAAGGAGGAGATTAAGTTGAGAAAGTATCATGTATACTATATATATGTGTAAAAAAAAAAAAAAAAAAAAAAAAAAAAATATATATATATATATATATATATATATATATATATATATATATATATATATATATATATATATATATATATATATATATATATATATATATAAATGATGATAATAATAATAATAATAATACATACATACATACATACATATACCTTGGCTGTTTCCCCCTTTAATTGGGGGGTAGCCGACATCAAGAAAGGAAAACAAATAGGGGGATTACTTTGCTCTATGGGCAATGACGAGGGAGCTAGCGACCGTTCAGATGGCACTGCTGGAGTGCCACAGCCCATCCTTCCGGCTCTTCCACAACCTGTGTCGCTTCACAACTGCCAGCTCCTCCTACTGCCCCTACCACCGGGCTGTCTCTGTAAGATGCAGCCCCGTGGTAACAGCAGATGCCCATCAGAGCCGCGTCACAATCGCTCGCCACTCATTCCTATTCCTAGTACGCTCGCTTGCTTCCCTCACATCCATCCTCCTATCATTCAGGGCTCTCCTTACTCCATCCATCCATCCAAACCTAGGCCTCCCTCTAGCATTTCTCCCATCAACTCTCGCATTCATCACCTTTTTCAGCAGCCTTTCATCATCCAATCCTAATAGTAATAATAATAATAATAATAAAAATAATAATAATAATAATGTGATCAGTTTTATGTCACGGACTTCCTTTTCAACTATGGGCTAGAATGGTGCCTTCTTGCGAAGGACATAGGTTTTGACAGGTGTGATTGTTACCCTGATTTCTAACCTCAGACCATGGTGGGCCGTGAAACCTTGACCTGACGCCGAAAAGTATAGAAAGAAGAGAAAATGGAATGTGTGGCTCAGATGTATAGCAAAAGGAAAAAGAAAAAGTTAAAAGGTATTAGTTATCATTAAGATATATGGCTGCCTCTTTGTGTGTGACTTCTCATACATATTTGGAGAGGAGAAACAACAGGAGGCATAGGAAAAATAATAGATGGCTTTAATGATTAGAAAGGGATAAATAATCTAGTCATAGAATAAGAATTTATTGCATTAAGATAAATTACCATATTTTTTTGGCTTCTCATTGAAATCCCACAATATCTGCAAGAACTTGAATGGCTTCTTTGTTGCTTAGAGGAACAAAAGTCATTTGATCTTTTACTTTGCAGATTTATCCAGCCTTAATGCCACAGCTCAAACCATACTATGTCCACCCCCATTCGAATTTGGGATTAATGGTGATACATAAAATGGGAAAATATATTCTTTAATTACACCTAATATAGCTTTTAATATTCGTTTTTTTTTTTGTTTATTCCAGGTAATTTATTATTGCTGTTTAATAGGCTTCAGCATCACTGGAAAACTGTCTAAATATAATTTACCATTAATACAGGTTTCACCCCAACTCACTGCTCTTTTACTGTGATATTTCCAATATATTTCTAGTTTTTGGCATATTAGCTTGGTCTAGGATTTATCATAGTGGCTTAAGATGGATAAAGGTGAAGAAAATGTTGGCTTTAGTGTTTTGTATGATAACAATCACAGGTTTATGTGTCACTATTAGTCCCCATTCAAATTGGGGTGGACACAAATATGTCAGAGAAAGGGGGTTAATGCTGAATGCCCCTTTCTTACGCCCCACCGCTGTAGTGGCTCCTAAAAGCTACTTTTACAATTACAGTATTATTATTATTGTAAAGAAGTTCAAGTATAACATTGTAAAAGTTGTAGGAGGCTAAAACCCTATTTAATATTACAGTATTATTATTATCATGATGTTAAAAAAATACTGTATTTTCAAGATCATTTTATCTGACATAATAATGCTGAAGGGATTATTTAGTACACACTTGTTTTACGATTAGTACCACGGTAATGCAATGGTTAGAGACATCACTCCACACACTCATGTCCTCCCTCATCACATCCATAAACCTCCTGTTTGGCATACCTCTCCCCCGCCTACTTGGCAATTCCATCCTCAGCATCCTTCTCCCTACAAAGCCTTCATCCCTCCTCAACGCATGCCCAAACCATCTCAGTCTCGTCTCTCTCACCATGTCCCCAATCCGTCTTACTTTCGCTGACCCTCTAACGTTATCATTGTTTATTCTGCCCTTTCTTGTCACTTACTAGTGTTTATAGAAACTTTTATAACTCCAAACATATAATAATGACAATACAGTATTAAAACCTTGACACAAAGCAGCTCCTGAGAGGAACCATGAAAATTAAGCACATTTATTGTTACCAGATTTTATTGTAAAACTATTAAACATACCAAAATTACGTACTTACTGTAACTACAATTGAGTATATAAAACAGACTACAGCATATACATTTATAAAACCAATTAGTTTCCTGGGTTAAAATAAGTTTATGTATTACTTAGAACAAATAAATGCACCGTTTCATGTTTCACAGTTAGTCCCTATTGGCATGGGGGTGAACACAGACAGGTTGGAGCTGGGGGATCAAGGCTTG
Source organism: Halocaridina rubra (assembly GCA_037179515.1). Lineage (NCBI taxonomy): Eukaryota > Metazoa > Arthropoda > Malacostraca > Decapoda > Atyidae > Halocaridina > Halocaridina rubra. The sequence goes on from JAXCGZ010001402.1 coordinate 10,204, forward strand.
ATGCCCTGCCTTACATCCCACAGTGGGATTGTAGCCACTCAGAGTCGCTTCCTGACTCTGGCACTATACCAGTGGGCTACTGTAAAGTATAAACGTAAACCAGCTTAATACATACTGTATATCATATATGTAAGTATTTGTATATGTTTGATTTAATAACAGTAACATTATATTAGTATATGCTATAGAATATTGTAAAAATGAATGATTATTATTTTGTTTTGCAGAACTAAATATAAATTCTTTACATTCTTATTATGCAGTTTAATGTGACACTTAATATCCACTGTGGGGGTGGACACAGACAAATTGGAACTATAAGGGTGGTTAATGCTGCATGCCCTCCCTAACGTCTCACGGAGGGAACGATTGTGGGTCTGTCATATCCTGAGTTGAGTATACTAACCATTATGCTACTCTGGTCCCATATACTGTAAACTGTTTATGATAATGTATAAATATAAAGCATTCCTTTTAAAGAGCACAGACTTACAAGACAGTACAGTACATCTAAGATGAAATTTATATTCAAAAACATTGTTTAAATGACAAATTGATTTAAATAAATGTATAAGTACTTCAAATAAACCATACACACACACACACACACATATATATATATATATATATATATATATATATATATATATATATATATATATATATATATATATATATATATATATATATACACAACTATACATATAATACATATACAGTGGCTGCAAACCCCCCCAAAAAGATGGTGGCCAAGTCAAATCACATTCATTCACCAAAAGCAAATATACATTAATTACTCCTGTTAGCAACTTGGAGATAAAGGGCTGACAAAAATTCGCCTCACCCTTCTTTAGTTACCCACAGTGTAAGCGGGCAAGGATCTTCTGTCGTGAGACCTGGTACAGTGTTCCAAAGGCCGAATGCATTACACAGAATTTCTTCCCACTTTCTCATAAGTTTTCATATACCCATAAGGAAAATATCGTAATGTCATTGTTATATGTTGGTTTGATTTAAGGATTTTGACAGCCATGGCATGTTCAATATCTTCAAAATTTATTCCATTCACAGATAAAATCTGATCAGCTTCCTTGAGTCCCAAGCGTTCGGCCTCCGTGTTGGGCATGACTTTAGACAGATAAATACCACAAAAGTGCTCCTTTCCTCCGCGGATATTGAAACCTAGCTGTTGGAAGAAAAATAGCAAAAGTTAGATAACTTTACATGGCTATTGGGCTATGATGGCATGTACCTTTCCCCTTGGAGGGGACGATAATACCTGATTTGTGCATAATAGGACAATTGAGTGATGCCGCATTGGTGCAGCCTTTTTGGGAATATCCATTCTGTACAGATAGGTTATGTCAGTATAGGTAAGGTTCCAAATAGAAAAATCTTAGCACCAGCCAAATGGATTTAGCCCTTAGTAGGAAAGGGAGTCCGTGATGTAAAACCGGAACTGGAACAGATAGGTTATGTCAGTTTAGGTTAGGTTCCAAAACAGAAAAATCTTAGCACCTGCCAAATGGATTTAGCCTCCAAACAGTCAGTGCCAAAGCAGCTGCTCCAAAACTTACTAAACCTCCTCCGTGTACCCCAATGTGTCATAAAAGTCAACTGAATGAGGCAAAGTGAGGGGACTAGGAATTTCATCCATTGTATATTCCTCCCACAAAGTCAAGTTTTTCCTTTGACTCACCCCCCCTTATAAAGGAATTATGGCTATTGAATATAGACCAGCTAGATGGATCAATAACACAAGTGCAGTACTCAGGTTCAACAGGACCTAAGGAGTTTGAAGGAACAGTTCAGTATTATTAGTTCATATTAACATTCTGGCAGCACTAAACTTTCACGTAAATACTCTGGTATATCAGAAGAGAGTGTGCAATCAAGGCAGTAGGGTTCATCAGTAAAGAATGCAAGTTAAGCAATATTTATTTTCTTTTATTTTCATATCATATATCAAAATTATTTAGGATGTTTTTCCTTTTAAACTGAACTGTGTGATATTGACGTATGAGTATTGGACTTCCACTTGGACTCACACTTTGTAAGATGACTGGGTGATCTCACCGCTTGTCACCACTGACGTAGTGGTTATAACTATTCCACAGTATGCCGCCATTTTATCTTGTAATTATGCTTTGACTCAGCCAACCCGCTTATAAGGGGTGTGGCGCTTAATAAGTTGATAAAAGTAGAATTTCTGTACCCATTACTAACATGGATAATTTGTACTAATAGCTATAAGCAGTAATAAAACTCATACGTCAGTGGTGGCAGTGCGGTACGATCATCACGCCTGGAATACATACAAAGAGACTCTCATATCAGAAGAAACCAGTGCAGACCCGTGAAAAGAAAATAAGAATGGCAAAAGCAGAAATCCAACATCTCCCAATTCAAGAAATGAGTGACGAGGCCAAACACCGGAGAATTCTTGAACTGGAGGAGCAAGTGCGGCGCCTACAAGCACGCGCCGACGTCGCTCCGTCGAGAAGGAACTTGGCCGACGCCGACGCCTCAAACATCGACGAACAGCCTGCCGCTCCGAACCCCGTGGTGACACCGGGAACGCAGCCGGCCAGCCCCCACCCTGTGCCCTGGTTGTAAAGACGCCTCGAGTCAAGAATTCATTTTTATACCTCGACGGCGCAAATATAAAAGACCGCGAATGTCTGTCCATAATTCCCGCGACCGACTTCCTGAAATACTTGGGTCTGCGGATGAGAAGTGACGAGTGGTCAAATAGAGAATGTTATAAAACTTTGAAGGAACTATTTCTGAGATATTTCTTAGTAAGCCGAAGTGTGACCGGAGCATTGAGTGAAAATGCCCATTACAAGAGGTATAAGTTGCCGGATCCGACCAAGAGGACGGCGATTCGACGATTTTACGCGAAGAGAAGAAGGAGAACCCTCTCCTTCCTTGCCTTCTGCCATGAAGCTCTCCAGGACAACCTCCTTAAAATAAGCTAAGTACTTGTGATCTGTATCCAGTGAGTAATGGGACAATTAGTAAAAGAAATTGAGGTCGGTGGACGCCGCCATTTTATCTTGTAATTATGCTTTGACTCAGCCAACCCGCTTATAAGGGGTGTGGCGCTTAATAAGTTGATAAAAGTAGAATTTCTGTACCCATTACTAACATGGATAATTTGTACTAATAGCTATAAGCAGTAATAAAACTCATACGTCAATATCACACTGTATTCAGCCTTCTCAAATTATATAAAAATGTAGCATAATTAAACCTACAGTCTTACAACAAGTTATTTCCCATTTTGTGTGTTGGTATTAACCCCAGTCATGGGGGTGGACACATACAGGTTAGACCTTGGGAATTAAGGCGGGATTCCCTTCAAAACATCCCGTGATGGCTCGATCGGAGACTGTCACTTCCTGAGTCAAGTACTCTAACCAGTGTGTTTCCAAGGTCACAGCATACTAGAGTAGTATCTACTTGATGGCCTCATTGAAATGGAACATAAAATACTGCAAGTAACACTGGGTTTTAAAGATATATAAATTTTCGCTAAAAGCTTGTGAGGTCAGTGAATTGTGTAGTGTACCTGATTACAAGTACTCTTGGTGCAGTGACCCTTTTTTTTGCCTCTTAGCATATATGAAGCTGACACAATGAGCATATTGACTGTAGATATGTGAAATTTTATATTCTAATATGGTTCATACGGTAATAAAGCATATATATATATATATATATATATATATATATATATATATATATATATATATATATATATATATATATATATATATATATATATATATATATATATATATATATACAGTAATCCCTTACTTATTGCGGGGGTTCAGTTCCGGGACCGGCCGTGATAGGTGAAAAATTGCGAAGTAGGAGCACCATTAAAAAATAAAGAAAAAAAAATAATGATTGGACACCAGGACAGGACAAAAAATAATAAAATAAAACAGCCTTTATCAGGCCTGTGCATGAAGAATACATAAAGTAAAGAGAAATAGAGATGGAGTGTAATGACCTGTCAGATGTGAAGGGATTATAAAAGATCAGTAATGAATATCCAATTCTCTGCTGGGTTTTAATATACTGTGCATTATTTTCATGATGTCTATTCCAAAAATTCTCCTTAGATCTTATTATTATTATTATTGTTATTATTATTATTATTGGCAACAATAATTTTCCTTTGATGATGATTGTGGAGATTATTATTATTATTATCATTATTACGAATTTGTCATAAAACCATTATTTTTACAATAAATAATGTAGTTTTGGTTGAATGACCAAGAGTTAATTCAAGATATTTCTCTCTCTCTGTCACACAGCAATCAAACTTTCGATATAATATCGTCAGGGAAATAGCGTGTAGAGTATATATATATATATATATATATATATATATATATATATATATATATATATATATATATATATATATATATATATATATATATATATATATATATATATATATACACACCTTGTTTCTTTTATGCGTGATTTTTTTATCCGCGATATTGCAATAACGCCCCCAAAAAATAATAGTAAAAAATTCGAATTTCGCGAATAACGCCCCCCCCATTTTTTTTTTTTAAATAAGCGCCCGCGGACGCTTCTTCCACGAGTACAAAGAGGATTACAATAAGAAAAGATCATCATCATTATACATTATATATACACCCACCCTACCTCTGTCATATGTCTATCTAATCTACATTTGAAGGTGTCTAAGGTATTGGCATTTATTATCCTACTAGGAATACTCTATGGTATTACCAAGCCAATTTTCACCAATTTCCCCTCTGAACCTAAATTTATCAAGCTAAAATCCATTACCCATTACGAGTTCTGGTTTGATCATGAATTTTTAAAACTTTATTAATATCACCCTTGTTAATCACTTTAAACCATTTATACACCTCAATCATATCCCCCCTAACTCTGCGCCTCTCTAGAGAATGTAGATTAAGTTTTTTTAATCTGTCATATGGTAGATTTAGGCATTGCATAATTAATTTTTTTTTTCATTTTTTAGTCTTGCTTTGGTTATTTATAATTTTTATTTTATCTTTGTTTACATTTGCAGATAGAGGTTCGTTCTCCTGCATCCTCCTCCTCTTCTACCGCATAAGTTACTTGCTCACGGCCACCATGCATGTACCAGTGTACTGTATGACTGTTGCCCACTGCATAATACAGTACAGTACAGTAATGTATGTTAATTTCTAGCTGTAAAGTGAATATGAATATCTTTTGTATACTCTTAAAATAGATACAGGGCTTTCTGCTTTGCTATGTAGTAATAAAATATGTTTTTTTACTTATCTTTTATCTTTGGCATGTTGTGTCTATGTAAGGTTTGGAATGTATTTATGCCCTTTATCATTGTTTCCTATGGAAAATGACTCGTTTTTTCACGCGATTTTCCATTTACCCGACACTTCTGAGAACCTATCTAGGCGTTATTCTGAGAACTAGGTATATATATATATATATATATATATATATATTATATATATATATATTATATATATATATATATATATATATATATATATATATACCTATTTCTCAGAATAACGCGGAGATAGGTTCTCAGAAGTGACGGGTAAATGGAAAATCGCGTGAAAAAATGAGTCATGTTTCATAGGAAACAATGATAAAGGGCATAGCTTGGTCCACAACCATCCATAGACACACTATACCAAAGACATGAGATAAGTAAAACATATTTTATAAGTACATAACAAAGCGGAAAGACCTGTAGTTATTTATATTAACATGCAAATAGTGTACAGTATAAAAGATACACAGATTTACTGTACAGTAAACAAATTATTGCACTCTATTATGACGTTGGCAACAGGCTTACACTGGGACGTGCATGGTGGGAAGTGCTGCCAGATAAAGCTGATGTTTTTATTTTCAAATGTATAGTACATTTTAAGATATATATTAATTACAAGAAGGTAGAACTGTAATTTAAATAAAAATGTACTTCATCTTTAAGATACTTGAAATAACTTACCAGCTTACATGTATATTTTTTTATATTTATCATTTCTCTCAGTAATCTATTCAGGCAACACTGATGGTGTAGGTGAGGACGAGGATGCATACGTTTTGTCACACTTCCGTATCAGCTAAAGCACCCTCATGCGCTATTTCCCTGACGATATTATATTAAAAATATGTTTGCTGTTTGTTCTTAATGCTTTTTTTCAATATTCTTCACAATATCCGATCTTATTAAGCGGTAGATGAGGAGTAGGATGCTGAAGAACGAACCTCTATCGGCAAACGATTTGCTACTTCCGTATCAGCTGATGCACCCTCACATGCTATTTCCCTGACGATATTATATTAAAAATATGTTTGCTGTTTGTTCTTAATGCTTTTTGTAAATTTTTTTCATAATATCCGATCACATTAAGCAGTAGAAAAGGAGTAGGATGCTGGAGAACGAACCTCAATCGGCAAACGTTTTGCTACTTCCGTATCAGCTGTTGCACCCTCACACGCTATTTCCCTGACGATATTATATTGAAAATATGTTTGCTGTTTGTTCTTAATGCTTTTTTTCCGTTTTCTTCACAATATCCGATCGCATTAAGCGATAGAATAGGAGGAGGATGGCGGAAAAGTGCCCCCGAGGTGGTCGATTTTTTACCATAATGAAATTTTTTTTTTCGATTTTTTTTTTTGCATGGGCGTTATTCGAGAATTTCGTATTTTTTTACTATTATTTTTTTGGGGCGTTATTGCAATTTCGCAGTTTAAAAAACACAGAAAAAAGGAACAAGGTGTATATATATATATATATATTATATATATATATATATATATATATATATATATATATATATATATATATATATATATATATATATATATATATATATTATATAATATATATATATATATATATATATATATATATATATATGTATTTCATTTAAGTTTACCGTGAATACAGTATGATATATGTTTTCTTTGAACAAATTATATACGTTTTCTTTTTCTCTCAGTTGACATGATTTATGTTAAGATTTCGTGCAGATAGATAGAAGAGTGTTTAGAACCAAGGAATATTAGCAATACTATAATTTTGAAAATTTCATAAACCCCAAACAAAGTGAATGAGAGAGAGAGAGAGAGAGAGAGAGAGAGAGAGAGAGAGAGAGAGAGAGAGAGAGAGAGAGAGAGAGAGAGAGAGAGAGAGAGAGAGAGAGAGAGAGAGAGAGAGAGAGAGAGAGAGAGAGA
>JAXCGZ010001403.1:0-7500 GCA_037179515.1 Halocaridina rubra
TATGTAAACAGTATTTCTTTTATCCATGAGAGAGAGAGAGAGAGAGAGAGAGAGAGAGAGAGAGAGAGAGAGAGAGAGAGAGAGAGAGAGAGAGAGAGAGAGAGTCAAAGTCAAAGTCAAAGTCAAAAACTTTATTCCATCAAAAATGGCTATTACATGATAATTAATCTAATTACAAATTACAATGTAAAATGTCAAAATAAAACAAATGAAATTTGCAAAGCACAAAATCAAAATATTTACACATTAAAATAAGCATACGTACACTTCGTCTACCCAATGGGAGGATAATAATGAGACTAAAATCACTTATTAAGTAGGTGATTTAAAAGATGAGATTTAAATGAGGGTAATGTTTGGCAGCTTCTTAAGTTTGCGGGTAAAGAGTTCCAAAGTCTCGGGCCCATTACATTTAAGGCTCTTGCCCCAATATCAGTGGAAGTTCTGGGCACGTAAAAAGAATTCTGATATCTGGTGTTGACGTTATTGATACGCACTTGATTAACTGTTGGCAATGAGAAGAGCCATTCCGGTAATATTCCATGATTTATTTTAAAAACTAAAAGACAGATATTATATATGAACTTCATGTCCATCCTTAGCCAACCCAATCTCTCAAAGAGGGGAGTCACGTGATCATATTTATGCACCCCCCCTATGGCAACTCTTGCAGCAAAATTCTGGAGCCTTTTCACTCGTAACATCTGGGTCTTAGTCGTGGAACCCCAAACACTCAGACAGTAGTTGAGAATACTTAAAATCAATATTTGTACTACAATTACCCTACAATCAGGCTCGAATCTTTCATAGACTCTGTTCAAGTAAATAAGGGTCCCGTTCACTTTTTTATGTAGTTCATCGATATGAAAATTAAATGTCATGGTACTGTCCATAATAACTCCTAGATTTTTAACCTTATTAGATGGGAAGAGTGAAACACTGTTGAAATTTATACTGATGTTCTCAGGAATGCGGGACAGGTATTGATTTGATCCAAAAATAACGAATTTAGTTTTATTTTCGTTCAGTAAAAGACCATTACTGTTAAAATAACTTTTGGCACAGTTTAATATATCTTCAGCCCTTTTTAAGATTTCAGGAATTCTATCAATGTCACCAGTAAGCATAATCTGGGTGTCATCAGCATACATAACAAGTAGGCAATCTCTTATAAATTGAGGTATATCATTAACATATATTAGGAAAAGTAGAGGACCCAAAATTGAACCCTGAGGAACGCCAAAACTGATATCTAAAGAAGAGAGAGTCGAGCCCATTCGAACTGATTGAATTCGATCTTTCAGATAATTTTCGAACCAAAATGAGTCAACATAAACTTTGGAAAGTTTTCTCATTAGAATTTGATGGTGTACACTGTCAAATGCTTTAGACAAATCTAACAATAATAAAAGTGATATTTTCTTATTTTCAATATTACTATAAATTTGATCAGTAACTTTAAGTAGGGCCGTCTCGGTCGAAAGTTTAGGCCGAAAACCGTGTTGTTCCTCACATAATAGACAATTTGATTCAAGGAAATTTATTAACTGGGTGGCAACTACCTTCTCAAGTATTTTAGACAGAATGCTGAGAAGAGAGATTGGCCTATAATTTTCAACATTATTAGTATCTCCACTCTTAAAAACGGGGATGATATAGGGATGCTTCCAGAGGTTAGGATAAATGCCTGTAACAATGGATGTATTAACAATGACTAAAATGAAAAATACTGTAACTGGCAATGAGTCAATTAGGAAGCGAAGTTGTATCCCATCGGAACCACAAGAGTTTGTTGGTTTGAGGTTCTTTATGATAAGAATAAGTGTGACTAAATCGATTGGGTGCGGTCTAAAATTATTGATAATATTTCTTTCAGCTGGAGGCTGGCAAATATGTGGTTGAGAGAGAGAGAGAGAGAGAGAGAGAGAGAGAGAGAGAGAGAGAGAGAGAGAGAGAGAGAGAGAGAGAGAGAGATTCACAGTAGATCTCTGTACACTTAAAATGCTTCAGAGCTTTCTATCATACGAACACAATAGAAAATAAGAGGTCATTTTGGGGCGGGGGGAATTGAGCAAGTTTAAGATGAAATTACCAGTCAGAGCTCAGGACTGAGATCTGATTAGCGGTCTCTTCACCTTTTTCTTTCTTTTTATTATTAAAGTTTTATATTTTTTGTGATCTTTTCCCTAACTGGTAACCCTGTTTTTTTTTTTAATCCATTTGCAGAGAGGAAGGCGATGACACTTACGAAAATTATTTGGAAATTGCGTACGCCAAGGAAGTGGAAGATGATGCCTTCATGCAGGATGAGGATGTGAGTAGCTTCTACACACACACACACACACACACACACACACACACACACACACACACACACACATACATATATATATATATATATATATATATATATATATATTATATATATATATATATATATATATATATATATATATATATATATATATATATATATATATATATATATATATATATATATATACATACATACATATACCTTGGCTCTTTCCCCCTTTAATTGGGGGGTAGCCGACATCAAGAAAGGAAAACAAATAGGGGGGATTACTTTGCTCTATGGGCAATGACGAGGGAGCTAGCGACCGTTCAGATGGCACTGCTGGAGTGCCACAGCCCATCCTCCCGGCTCTTCCACAACCTGTGTCGCTTCACAACTGCCAACTCCTCCTACTGCCCTTACCACAGGGCTATCTCTGTAAGATGCATCCCCGTGGTAACAGCAGATGCCCATCAGAGCCGCGTCACAATCGCTCGCCATTCATTCCTATTCCTAGCACGCTCGCTTGCTTCCCTCACATTCATCCTCCTATCATTCAGGGCTCTCCTTACTCCATCCATCCATCCAAACCTAGGCCTCCCTCTAGCATTTCTCCCATCAACTCTCGCATTCATCACCTTTTTCAGCAGCCTTTCATCATCCATCCTTTCCACATGGCCAAACCATCTCAGAACATTCATATCTGCTCTGGCTGCAATTTCTCTCCTCACACCCGTTCTTGCTCTCACCACTTCATTCCTAACCCTATCCAATCGAGATACACCAATCATACTCCTCAGGCATTTCATCTCAAACACATTTAGTTTCTGTCTCTCACTTACTTTCATATCCTATAACTCTGATCCATACATCACAGTTGGCACAACCACTTTCTCATACAAAACTTTCTTAACATTCATTTCCAACCCTCTATTCTTCATCACTCCTTTCAATGCACCCAACACTTTACATCCTTCATTCACCCTGTGACACACATCTGCTTCCACTCCACCATTTGCAGCTATAACCGAGCCTAAATACTTAAACTGATTAACCTCCTCAAGTGTCTCTCCATTCAACATAACATTCAATCCAGCGCCATCCTCATTTCTTGTACACCTCATAACCTTACTCTTTCCCACATTCACTCGCAGCTTTCTTCTCTCACACACCATTCCAAATTCTGACACTAACTGACACAGCTTTTCCTCTGAATCTGCCACCACCACAGTATCATCTGCAAACAGCAACTGATTCAGCTCCCACTCGTTATCATCCCCATCTACCATTCTCAAACCTCGACCACGCACTCGCTCATTCACCTCTCTTACAACTCCATCAATATACAAATTGAACAGCCATGGTGACATCACACATCCCTGTCTCAGTCCCACACTCACTGGAAACCACTCACTCACTTCATTCCCTACCCTAACACAAGCTCTACTACCCTCATACAAACTCTTCACTGCATGCAACAATTTACCATTGATTCCATATAATCTCAAAACATTCCACATAGTCTCTCTATCAACTCTATCATATGCTTTCTCCAGATCCAAAAATGCAAAATACACATCCTTACCCTTTGCTAAATATTTCTCACATTAACTGCCTAACTATAAAAATCTGATCTATACAACCTCTACCTCTCCTAAAACCACTCTGCACTTCCGCGATCACATATTCTGTCTTATCCCTAATCCTATTAACCGGTATCCTACCATACACTTTTCCTACCACACTCAACAAACTTATACCCCTAAAATTACTGCATTCATACATATCTCCCTTACCTTTGTATATGGGCACTATACAGGCAATCACCCAATCCACTGGCACCAATGACAACATAAAGCATATATTAAACACTCTCACTAACCATTCCAATGCAGTCACAGCCCCTTCTTTCAACATCTCCGCTCTCACACCATCCATTCCAGGTGCTTTACCTGCTTTCGCTTCATACAATGCCCTTTTCACCTCCTCTCTTGTAATCTCTCTCTCATTTTCATCTCCCATTACTGGCACTTGAACCCCTCCCACTGCCACTATAGCTGCCTCTCTATCTTCCTTACCATTCAGCAAGCACTCAAAATATTCTGCCCATCTGTTCCTTGCATTATTCCCTCTTAACATCTGTCCAGTCACATCTTTCACTGTCTCTTCCATCCTCGATCCACCCTTCCTTGCTCTCTTCACTTCTTTCCAAAACTTTTTATTCTCCTCATATGACCTACTAAAATCCTGTCCCCACCTAACATTTGCCAACCTCTTCTCCTCCTCTACCTTCCGCTTGGTTTCCACATTTTTCTCCCTATATCTTTCATACTTCTCCCTACTTATATATATATATATATATATATATATATATATATATATATATATATATATATATATATATATATATATATATATATATATATATATATATATATACAGTCTCTATCAGGCCTAAATTAATAGTAGAAGTTGTAAAACATCTACAAATTACACTAAGAATTTCTTTTAGGTGAAGAGCTACAGGACAAGTACATTTTGCATACATATAACCCTGCCTACTAATCCCATTATTGTATTCATTACATCTGCTGATTTGACAGTGGCTATCAGAACGACAGAATACGGTTGCGAATACTGCCCTTCCCAAATCCTCGACACGAGGTGGGATTGAACTCGGGTCCTTTGGTATGGGAGACCAGGCACTTTAATCGACTATATGTCACTGACGCCCTTTTCTTCCAAAGGCTAGGACAGTGCCTTCTTGCGAAAGATTTTTGGTCTTGCGAGTGTGACCGTTACCCTGAGGGAATGCCCTTTCTAACCTTAAGTGGTGATGGGTCGTGAACCCTCGACCTAATGAATCAAAGTCATGGGTTACCACTAGGCCACGGTGACTAGCTCATCTAAATGTGGATGGTAGAATGACGTGGATAGAACTACCTTTTCATAGATTAGAAGTAGGCCTACAATTCTTTTGTACATATTTTCCTATCCACAATCTCTTCGTTGTAATTTTGAAGGATTATTATTATTATAATGAAAATCATTATTATTATTAAAACTACTACTACTACTATTATTATTATTATTATTATTATTATTATTATTATTATTATTGTAATCTCCGTGGCAAAATGGTAGCGTCCGCGACTCTGAGGCGGCAGGTCGAGGGTTCGCGCCCTGTCACAGACTGAGGTTAGTAAGGGCATACACTCAGGGTAACGATTACATCTGCCAAAACAAGTCCTTCGCAAGAAGGCAACAGTCCTAGCCCTTAGTAGAAAAGGGAGTTCGTGACGTAAAACCGAATCCATCCATTATTATTATTATTATTATGATGCAGGGATTAGAAGAGGGACCATTTGAAGAAGAGATTGATCGTACTGAAGTATTCCCAGTGTTTCCTAAAACAGTGTTCACAGCACAAATGTACGATGCAAGAACAGGATGGAATACTATATACAAGTAAGTTAGTTATTTAAACCTAAAATTATAGTAAAGAAATAATTCATAATTAATAATCTTTTATTATATTAGAGTACTTGAAAATAGAATTTAATAACAGTTCATAATATAAAATACTGTATTTAGTTTTGCGTAGCTGCCTTGGGCCACAAGCACTAATTCTCATATATGATCTCTCCTCCTTCCTTCTGCCAGAGGTAGTGGAGGTTCCTGTACTGTGGAAGGACTGCAGCCTTCCACGGAGGTGCAGTTCAGAGTACAAGAGACTGGGGAAGGAGTAATATCACCATGGTCTTTCTTTTCTGTCACTACCAAAGGTGGGTTTGTGTGTATCTATTTTCACTCACATGATTTTAAACCATCAGTAAATTTTTTCATAATATGATGTTATGACAGTTAAAGTAAATGGCAAACTTTATATGGCTGTTAGGTAAAGAGCACTGCAAGTGGTCTAGAATTCCTGGTCAACAGAGGCTGAAAGTTAGTCTAAGAATATTACCACAAACCTGTTAGATATAGAGCAGCGTCGATTACACCTGCCAAAACAAGTCCTTCGTAAGAAGGCAACCGTCCTAGCCCTTAGTAGAAAAGGGAGTTCGTGACGTAAAACCGAATCCATGAGTGGTCTAGAATTTCTTGTCAATAGGAGATGAAAGTTGGCTTGAGAGTATCACCACAAAAAGCATAAATTCCTGTGAAGTCTCCTTTGTATTTCAATATAATTTGTCATTATTTCAGATGCTCCAGGAAGTGGCCACAGTCTGGTGGAGGCTGTGAAAGAGGACAGTGCCACCCTTGTCAGGGATGCTCTAACAGATCTTGCCAGATATTCTCAGTAAGTTTGGCAGGATAAACAACTTCTATCTTGCCTATAGCCAAACTTTATTATAGGTCATATTATATAGCTCTTTCTTCATTTGTTAAAGGGTTATATGAACAAATTATGAAAATATATATTATTTTAATATGAGAATACATGTGACTGTCTAGTCTTATGCGTATAATTGTTCTTTCTAGGCTTGCCCAAAGGTTATTTACATATTTTCCAGGCTGTGTTCATGATTAACCCCATTTTATGTTCTCTTAATCATTCCAGAATTGAACGCATGGATGTAGTGGTGGAGGAAGGTCATACAGGCCTTGTAGCTGCAGTAATGACTGGGTCAAAAGATGCATTGGCAGTGCTGATTGAAAAAAGAGCAGGAGTTGCTGCCCCAACTGGTGGACCTCATCTTACGCCCTTAATTATGGCTGCATACTTTGGACGAAGTGAACTAGCTCGTAGGCTGAAGGCTGCCGGAGCCACTTGGAATCATGCAGATAGGTAATGATGTTAGTGCTAGGATAGACTGAAAGCTGCAGGAGTCACTTGGAATCATCCAGATATGTAATAATGTTGGTGCTAGGTCAGGGTGAGAGCTGTAGGAGTCACCTGGAATCATACAGATAGGTACAATTTTTAGTGCTAGGCCAGTGTCTCTGGGCTAAGACAAAAAGTTCCAGATACTACTGTGGCTAATTATAAACTTACTAACTATAGTACTACGTTGACAACTGGAATTGCTCAGGCAAATATGAATGTGTTTGTTTGCTTAGCTAATCTAAGTTAAAGCTAACATGAGCTAAATTCCATATTCATAATTAGATAATTAACAATAAAAAATGTTAAATGTGAGATTCATGTCTCAAAGCAATTCATAATAAAGACTAGTCACTTACATGTGACTATCTTCATA
>JAXCGZ010001403.1:12500-17438 GCA_037179515.1 Halocaridina rubra
TATGTTGTCAAGTATTTCCTTAACAATTTTCGCTGCATGAACTGTCGCATTGGTGTGTTGTGGTTCCATGTTTAATCCGTTCGACAGACAAGTGTTTGAAGTGATGTTCGAGCATGTGAACGGAGTATTTGGTTGTCGAACATGTTAGACAAACGTGTTCTACAACCAAATACCCCGTTCACATGTTCGAACATCACTTCAAACACTTGTCTGTCGAACCGCGTTCAACCAACGTTTGACCGTGTAATCCCCCCTTTAAGCTAGTACTGGCTAGGTTAAGCATTAACCTAACCTAATCTAACGTAACCTAACCTAATCATGGGGTCATGTAATGTATTGGGAGTCATTTAATATAATGGGAGTCATAATTTGTACTTTATCCGAACTAATATTATATAATTACGCTCAAAACTGCATTTCGTAGGATATGATGAAATAACTTCAAATATGCCAAAATGACCTGGAACTAAAAAAAAAAAATCTTTATAATACTCTCAAAGCGAAAATTCGACTTAGAAATACCTTGAGCATTAATATAGTCCACAATATCGCCCAAGAGGTTAGCATCATCTATTTTAGCCATATCACCCCCTAAGGTGTGACGACAGAGCTCGCATCTCGGTCCAAGAGCCTTGCTCCAGGGCTTCGAAGAGCAAACAGCGGTCGCCCACCGCCACGTATGGTAGGAGACAGTTCGCTTAAAAATTTAATAATTTATCAACTTTTTTTAAATTTTGATTTGTACATAAAAAATGACGATTTATAAAGCATGTACTCAGCAATACTATTTTGATACATCAAAATCAAGGTTGTATTATTTATTATTATTTTTTTTTATTTATTTTTTTTCTTTACCATTTCTTCCATTACGGTGGATTTTGTCAATGTTTGTGCTAGTGGCCGAGAGAGAATAGACGGCTGCAGAATAATAAAAATTAGCGTATTACATAACTTGAAACAGAGAGTTGAATAATAATAATAATAATAATAATAATAATAATAATAATAATAATAATAATAATAATAAAAATAATAATAATAATAATAATAATAATAATAATAATAATAATAATAATAATAGAAATATTAATGATAATAATAAGAATAAGAATAACAACAGTAACAACAACAACAACAACAACAATACTACTACTACTACTACTACTATTACTACTACTACTACTACTACTACTACTACTACTACTACTACTAATAATAATAATAATAATAATAATAATAATAATAATAATAATAATAATAACAACAACAATATTAATAGAAATAATAATAATATTAATATTAATAATAATAATAATAATAATAATAATAATAATAATAATAATAATAATAATAATAATAATAATAATGATGATGATACTAATAACTCACCCAAGACGAGACTAAGAGTTAATCTAATCATTCTGTCCTCAAAATGTAGACAAACAGAAAATATTTCTGATAAACATTATCATTTATACGAAATAAATATTCTTATCTTGCCTTGACCTAGGTTATGTATGGGTTCCCATAAGTATGGTACGCCGAAGATAAGGGAATTGATAAGAAAGGGGGAAGGATATAGGAGGGGGAATATGGCCATATCCTGACACTTCTGGGGGGGATACTGAAATAAAGGTAATGATCATAGTCTGCATATGAACCTCTCATGAACACATGAGATTCACATGAAATGGGTTATTAATAAAATATCAGTGTGTTTAATTGTCCCCTAGGGTAAGTACAGAGAGAGAGAGAGAGAGAGAGAGAGAGAGAGAGAGAGAGAGAGAGAGAGAGAGAGAGAGAGAGAGAGAGAGAGAGAGAGAGAGAGAGAGAGAGAGAGAGAGAGAGAGAGAGAGAGAGAGAGAGAGAGAGAGAGAGAGAGAGAGAGAGAGAGAGAGAGAGAGAGAGAGAGAGAGATTATTATTTTATTTTATTAATTTATTGCGCCAAGGCGTCAGACATTACATGAGTTCATACAAATAATGCTTCAAATGGATACAAAACCAAGAATTGAACATAGTTTACAGGGAGGTGTACACATTGATAAAACATTGCTGCATACTAACACACAACTCACAGTATGGCAGCACAGAGTACATTATATGCAAAAGTAAAGCTCAGAGAAACGCAGAATGCACAAACAGAATTATACAGCAACATACAGAAAATATATGTATAATTCAATATAATTAATGGCCACCAAAGTGAGGATAACGAGCAAGAATAACATCAAGGTTGTCATCATTAAGTAAAAATGAGCAGATCTGTATTAAGTTCTGACCTCGTGGTAAAACATCTCTCACTGTGGGGCACTGAAGACAATAGTGGTCAAGAGTGTTAGCATTAGGACGGTCGCATAATTTACAGGAGGTGTACTGTGGCATATCTAGAGTCTGGGAGACCTGCCATAAAGGCCGATACCCCATTCTGAGCCGAGCACTAACTACATTGTTTTTCCGCACCATTAACCCGCGTCTGCGATACTTGTAGCGACTGTGAAGAAAGTGATCATGGTGCTGTATGGACACACTGTTGGCCCTCTCCGTGTCCCTGCGCTGGACCGTCATGGCAAACCCAGCTGAGTAGATGATGTTACGTAGGCATCGGAGGGAGGGCTCAGCGTCCACAGCATGCCCATCCAGCATACAGGCCGCCTTGGCAAGACGATCCGCTGTGTCGTTGCCAGTCAGCCCAATGTGGGATGGAGTCCATACAAATGACACAACAAGAGAAGCATCCCGAGCGGCCGCGAGGCGACATAGTATATCTCCCACAGCACGGCCACAGATAGGTCTTGGCGAGGATAGGGCTTGTAGGGCCGATTGGGAGTCACAAATTATTACCCCATTCACTCGTCGTCGAACAAGGAGAGTCACGGCATCCAAGATGGCATTCAGTTCACAGTAGGTGGAGCTCGACGAGGTGGGTAGTCTACGGCCAATCCATGAATCAGCCAGCACAGGCGGCTCCATGGTGGGGGAAAACACAGCACATGCCGCCCTCCCATCTGCTTGCACAGAACCATCAACATAGACGTGGTGTGCTGCAGGGACAGACGTGGACACATCAGCGATAGTCTCCAGAGCTAACTGTCTCTGCAAGGGGGGATAGACATCCTTCGAGGTCGGTGTATATGTGACAGCGGGGAGGGGGACACGCCAGGGTGGTAAATCTGGGACAGCCGCCTGCACTGGCAGGTCGATGTCAAGGCCACGGAGAATGTCACTCACCACCCTGATAAGGTTATGACCTCCTGCTCGAAGTGGGAGCCTGGGTGCGTCTGGATCCAGGGACGTCCTCATGACAGCAGAGAAGTACGGAGCAAGAAAGGGGTAGTGAAGACACTTAACAGTAAAATAGGACACATTGGCATAAATCCTCTCCACAAGAGGGGGCAAGTTGAGCTCCAACTGCATACTCACAATACGGGTAGAGAGAGAACATCCCAAGATAAATCTCATGACTCGATTCTGGAACTTTTCAAGTGGCTCGAGAGCTGGTCTAGGAAGTTGACACAAGGCAGGAGACAGATAGTCAACCACTGACCGAAGTAGTAGGATGTAGAGGGTCCTCGCCACTGGGATGGAGACTCCTGCAGCATTGTTGGCAAGCCACTTGACAGGTGCAAAGCGGGGCTCCAGACGGTCAAGAAGGCTCTTCACAAAGGGATGAATTCGTTGACGTGCAGGTATAGCTGGGGTGATCCGGACTGGTGCACCTAAATACGTGTACTGTGTGCAGTGAGGGATGACATTACCACCCATGGCGAATGCGGGCAGTGCTCTGCAGTTGCGTGAAGTAAAAATCCTGCTTTTTTCTGGGGAGATAATAAGGCCACAGGAGGTAGCAGACACGTAAAAATCATGGAGCATGTGCTGAAGGTCGTGAGTTGAGGTCGTGTGGATGCATATGTCGTCCGCATAGCAGGTAACTGTAGTACCGGGGATGACAGGAAGGAGGGAGAGTAGACGATGCATAAGGATATTGAATAGAAAAGGACTTAGCACACCCCCCTGAGGAGTACCCAGTTCAAACCGTTCATAGGAGCTATACGACCCTTTAAAAAGGACACTTGATGTTCTGTTGCAGAGATATCCCCGTATCCATTTCAGTATGTTCCCCCGAACTCCAAAGTCCACCAGCTGGTCAAGAATAATTTCCTTGTTGGCTATATCGAAGGCAGATTTGAGGTCCAGGAAGGCGACCACACTGGTGGGAGAAAGACGGGTGTAGAGTTCAGCGAGGCAGTGATGTGTGCTCCGTTGTGGGAGGAAACCATAAAGACTGGGGGAGAGTTTATCCTGTAGACGGTGCATGAGCCGGGCAAGAAGGATGCGTTCAAACACTTTGCTGAAGCAGGAGGTGAGGGAGATAGGCCTAAATTTGTCGGTTCCAGGTTTTGGTAGAGGAATAATAGTGCTTCTGGTCCAGGCAGAGGGCACATGCCCCAAGCAAAAGCAAAGATTGAAGAGCTGCAGTAGGGGGTTACCAGGAACTTTCTGAAGAAGACGGAGAACTTGATATGTAAGACCATCCTCCCCAGGGGCAGTAGCCTTAATCCTAGCAAGAGCACGTCGTAGTTCATCCTCTGTGAATAGGATGTCATCCTCTTCATCCGTCTGTAGTAATGCACCCATTAGGCGGAGGTTACGAACACTGCGGTGGGTGGAGAGTGCCTCTTGAACGTTCCCGGGAAGGTTGCAAGTTTGTGACTGTGCTGACCAGGTAGTAATGAGGTCCTGAGCATACTCAAGTGGACTGTGGTGTAGAGCACAGGTGGATTTCTTCTTGACAGCCTTCCTTATAAGATGCCACATAGTCCCAGCGCTAGTCTGATGGTTAATACTATCCGTAAATTTCTGCCAATACTCCGTGTGCACGCACTTCTGCAGGGCAACCAGATCATCCCTCGCCAACTGATATTGGTGCAGGTGGTCA
>JAXCGZ010001404.1:0-5000 GCA_037179515.1 Halocaridina rubra
CAAATAATAATAATAATAATAATAATAATAATAATAATCCTTTATTCCAATGTACATTGGGTATTTAAATAAGATACATATATATTCCAGATAGACATCTGTGGTGTACGATATAGACATACTAAAACAAGCAAATCATAAAGATGAGTGTACCATTAAAATTTACAAGTAAAATCTTCCTTTAAGAGCAACTTCTTAAGATTATATTTAAAAGTATACACTGAACCAGCATTTTTTAGTTCTCTGGGAAGCTGATTATATAAATGAGGTCCACGAATGTTTATATCTCTTGAGCCAATATCAGTTTTAGACCTTCGTACTAATAAATCTTCCCCTTGACGGGTAGTTAACCCGGTAACTGAGCTTACTGTAGAAAAATTATACAAGCAATCAGGAATATTGTTTCTCAGTATATTAAAAACAAAGGTACATATATCAAAAACATATTTATCTCTAATCTTTATCCATTCTAGATCTTTTAAAACAGGAGAGATGTGCTCGTATTTTCTTACATTGCCAACAGCCACTCGTGCTGCAAAGTTTTGTAACTTTTGTATTCTTTGTAATTGAGTCTTATTGGTACATCCCCAAACTTTGAGACAGTAATTAATTAAACTCATAGCTAAGGACTGGACAATTATTATACGAGTTGATGTTTCAAATGAGTCTTTTACCCTATTTAGATATATTAGAGTACCCATTACTTTTTTATAAATTTCATCTATATGCATTTCAAAATTCATGTAACGGTCAAAATAGACACCTAGGTTCTTTACCGAGTTCATTGGCTTAATGATATTACCGTTAAAATTTATATGAAGATTGTCATCAACTTCTGATAATAATTGTCTGGATCCGATAAGAATAGATTGGGTTTTAGTTTCATTAAGTAACAGACCATTTTTTAGAAAGTAACGTTTAGCCATATACAAAATTTCTTCTGCTCTACGAATAATATTTTCTAAATCATTAATTTCTCCTTCAATTAAGATTTGAGTATCGTCAGCATATTGAATGACATAACAGTTAGGTAAATATTTTACTAGATCGTTTACATATATTAGAAAAAGTATAGGTCCTAGGATCGATCCCTGAGGGACCCCAAACAATACCTTCTTGCGACTTGAGACTACATCTTTTATTCTGACTGACTGGTAGCGGTTTTTTAAATAGTTCTCGAACCAGCTTGGGTCAATGTTCATTTTTTTGCATTTTTCTAATAGAGTGGTATGGTGTACACTATCAAAAGCTTTAGAAAGATCGAGTAGTAGTAGCAATGATATTTTCTTATTATCTATATTTTTGTATATTTCATCTGATATTTTCAATAAGGCAGTTTCAGTTGATAATTTTGGCCTGAAACCGTGTTGACTTTTTGCAATAAGTTTATTTTTTTCAAGAAACTCACTTAACTGATTTGCAACAATCTTTTCAAGTATCTTTGATAAAATTGGTAGTAAAGAGATTGGTCTATAGTTAGAGACGTCGTCAGGATTTCCATTTTTAAAACCAGGAATTACATGGGGAGTTTTCCATAAATCTGGGTAGATATTGGTAACTATGGAAGTATTGATTATTACCGTCAGATAATAAGCTATTACAAATAATGAATCTCTAATAAAACGAAAACAAATTCCATCTGATCCATATGCATTAGAGTCTTTCAGATTTTTTATTACTAAGATTACTGTATTACAATCTACTGTAGTAGGGTTAAAGACATCATTACTTCTATTGAATGCACTATGTTCTTGAACATTATTATTATTATTACTACCATCATCACTATTATCATTACCATTACTACCACCATCATTATTATTTACACCATTATGAACATTTCTATTATTATTACTACTACCATCATCATTATTATTATTATTACCACCATTACTATTATTGATTTCATTTATTATTTCTTTTTTTGTTTTTTCAAAGGTTTTTTTCCCCACTTCAGCGAAAAAATTATTGAACTCTTCTGCTTTAGCACTTACATCTACCTCATCGGGTATAATTGATATGTTACTACTTTTATTACAGTTATTGGAAAGCATGGTTTTAGCAATTTTCCATGTATCAGAGATATTGCCTTTAGCGTTTTGAAATTCATTTTTGTAATACTGTTTCTTACTGTTACTTAATAATGATTTTACTTGTTTCTTATGCTCTGTAAACTTTTCTCTTAAAGGGATATTATCTCTTTGTAGCTTTACTTCATTTTGTAGTTTGTCTCTTTCTTTCATAATGTTTTTTATGTCATCTGTTATCCAAGGAGCGGGGGGACGAAATATTTCTCTTGTCACGAGTGGTGCACATCGATCTATACATGATGATAGGACACTGGTTAAAATTCTTACTTGTTTATTGATATTATCGGTATATAGAATTTCATTTAATTTATGTACTTCATTCATAAGTAAACTACAAAGTAATTCTTGTGAATAATTTCTTAAGCATCTGAATGTTTTAAAGATTGGTTGTCTCTTTGGTTTGCGAATATTTAGGGACGTTACAATTTCCTCGTGGTCTGCTATAGGGCTTGGCATTACGTCACACTTAGTTATCATATGTTTGGAGTTTGTTATTACTAGATCGATTTGGGAAACTGAAGTGGGAGTGATTCTAGTTGGTTTATTTATAATCTGTTCTAGATTTAAATTCTTAATAAGTCTACTCATTTTATTTTCTCTTTTTAGTTGATCATCATTAAAATCGCCATATATAAAAACTGGTTTGTTTTTTAAAATTATCTCCTTAAAAACGTCCAAAATATAGCTAAAAGAGGTTACCGAGGCTTTGGGGTGGCGGTACACGCAGCCTATGATAATAGAAGGAAACTTTTTATGTTGGACAGAGATCCATTTATCTTCCACTCCTTCGTGCTTCTCAGTTTCAAGATTTAGTTCAGTGGCCTTCAAATAATTTTTAACATATAAACATACACCTCCACCTCTACCACTGTCATAGCGATAAATATTATATGAAGGAATATTAATAAATGCATTGTTAATTGACGGATACAGCCATGATTCGCTAATGCAAAGAACATCAATATTTTCTTGTACAAGCATATGTTCAATTTCTAGTATATGGGATAACAGGGATTGTGCATTTATATGTACGACAGATAATCTATCATTATATTTACAAGTAACTTTCACATCGACAGCAGTAACAGCAACAGCAGGAGACGAGGTATTACCATGTTTCATTGGGGTGGTATCCATAGTCATAGTTGTAGTTTCGACTGTATGATTCTGCTGGGAATTCATCATTGTAGTGTGTTCTGGGGTTAGCCCATGGATCCTGGTGTCTGTACCTGCCGTTGGATGTGTAATGCTGGTTTGAGTACGTGCCGTGGTATGATCGGGCCTTCCCAAAGTTTGTATGCCTAGGTGAGTGTCTAGGGTTGTAAGAGCCATCACTCCAGGAGAAGTCTCTTGTGCTTGGGCGGCGATAAGAGAGGTTTGTATCGTGTCTCTTTCTGTAGTCTCGCATATAGGGGATTGTTCCATTTGCTCTTTGCTGTTTATTTTGGTATGACCATTGTTTGCTCCCACGAAATGGCTGGACACTTGTGCCTGTAGGCCATTGATTCAGTTTGTAAGGCACATATTCAAATCCTTTCGATATCGTTATTGCGAAGGAAACCCAGTTTGGTGTGCGATAAAGCTCCTTAATCAAGACTTCTTCAGAAGGAATGCCTTGATTTGTCAGTGTATTACGTATCTCTCTCTCAAAGGGGTTGCCAGGAATGCGAATATATATTTGAGCTGTAACCCTTGCACTTGCATTATTTGGCAACTGTGGCTGTGGGGGAGAGGACTTCGATGGAATGTTTAGAGTAGAGATTGCTGCTATTTTGTCTTTTCTGTTTTCTTCATTGTTTCGCAGTCTATTGCTGGGTTGGTTATTTGTGCTGGAAGATATAATTTGGGTGTCCTGGTTAGTGACAGTTGCTGTGTTGTTAGGAGTAGTGGAGATTGACTCTATATCTTCTTCGCTGTTTTGCAACTCTTTACCAGGTTGGTTGTTTGTGCTGGGAAGAATCTTGTTCTGGTTAGTGCCTGTTGTTGCGTTGTTAGGAGTAGTGGGAAAGGACGTTGTTGTTTCATCACTATTTTGTAACCTGTTACTGATTTGATTATTTATGCTAGATGGTGTATTCAGGTTGTCTTGATGGCTATCACTTTTATCTGGATCTACTTCTTCTTCACTACCACTGTCACATTCATCACTCAATGCACTGAAGAAATTGTGAGTAGAGACAGAAAACCTAGCTTGCCGAACCTGAGGGTTGTTGATAGAAGGGACATCATCACTGTTAGGTGACAGCACTGAACTGAGAGGTGGAGATGTTTCTAATAGCAGTTTCAACCTAGAATTATCTCTTTTAAGTAGGACAATGTCAGATTCTAGTAAACCCACCTTGTGTTGTAAGGCTTTCACCTTTTCAGCATCTGCTTCCAAAATTTTCACCTTATCTGCAAGACTTTCTATCATTCGATGTAGGTCTCCTAGGTCGTGTGTTTTTTTAGACTCTATGGATTTTACAACCGAAGTTTGAGGTTGAAAGAGTTTGTCAAGTTCACCATTTATTTCATTCATTGAGATATTCAGGACACTTGCGCTAAGAATGATTATGTTTGTAATTATATCTTTTTTTACTCGTTTTTTTATGATGTGTTTACCACTGTATTGGGGAAAGAGTTCCACTACCTTCGAAAGCAAAAGTTGACTTGTTTTGTACAGAGTGACTTTTTTAATTTTTTCCAATTCCCTTCTGATGTCCTCACGTGAATATACGCATATTCTGTCCAGAGATGATATAAACACTTCGGGAAAGTTATCAGTATTTACACTCGTAAGGTCAGAAAGGTCAACATTTTCCGATGAGGACATTCTGGTGTGAATGGGAGGGAAACTGCGGTATGAGGGGAACTGCAGGTTCACCTAAGAAAGGTCCTTTTTAGGTCGGTCGCGAGAGGTTGTGGTTGAAA
>JAXCGZ010001404.1:7500-17390 GCA_037179515.1 Halocaridina rubra
ACTCATGGTATTTTCCATTTTATACGAACAACAGGTCCTCCAGTATTCTCAAAGTTTTGTCGGCTGTCTCCAGAAAAACTCACCACAACAAAAAAGGTCTTCAAGGAAGTGGAAGAAATGGGTCTATGTCAAAAGGCATCCAGCCCATGGGCATCCCCATTGCACATAGCAATAAAAAAGGGCGGCACACTATGACCCTGCGGTGATTACAGGCGATTGAATATGATGACAGAACCTGATCAGTACCCTCTCCCTAACACTGCTGATGTCACGACATACCTACATGAGGCCAAGATATTTTCCAAACTGGACTTGCTCAAAGGTTACTGTCAAGTCCCTATGAATCCTGAAGACATTCCCAAGACAGCCATAACCACTCCCTTTGGAACATATACGTTCAACTACTGTTGCTTCGGCCTCAGAAACGCCGGAGCCACTTTCCAACGCATGATGGATGGGATTTTGGGTGACCTACCCTTCTGTGTTGCTTATGTGGATGACATCCTAGTTTTCTCTCCTAATCATGACAGCCACACCAAACACCTTCACCAAGTTCTTGAACGTCTAAGCTCTGCTGGTCTCATCGTCAGGCACGACAAGTGTGTATTTGGAGTCAAAAAAGTAGAGTTCCTGGGACACTGTATCTTCTCCAAGGGTGGCCTTCCCCTCCAAGAAAAAGTAACCGCCGTCCAGACATTCCCTAAGCCTACCACTATCAAGGCCTTGCAAGAATTTGTAGGAATGGTCAACTATTACCATTATTTTACCAAACATTGCTTTAATAATGACTCCACTACATACAGCACTGGCTGGAAAACCAAAATCACTATCCTGGGGCCCTGCCCAAGAAGATGCCTTTAATGCTGCCAAAAAAGCTCTTTCTGCTGCAGCCCATCTTAACTTTCCAACACCTGGTCTACCTCTCATCTTGTCTACTGATGCCATTGATACTGCAGTGGGAGCTGTCCTCGAACAGATTAATCATGGAGTTTGTCAACCACTCACCTTATTCAGTAGAAACCTTACTCCTGCTGAAACTCATTACTCCACCTTTGACAGGGAGCTTCTTGCTATTTATTCTGCTGTCCGCCACTTCAAGCATTTCCTCAAAGGTGTCTCATTTACCATCCAAACGGACCACCTTCCACTTGTCCATGTTTTTACCAAGCGAACAGATCCATGTTCCTCAAGACAACAAAGACACCTCTCTACTATATTTGAGTTTAACTGTACTTTGCAACATGTCTCGAGAAAAAAGAGTCCTGTCGCTGATGCACTTTCAAGAAACACTATTTCATCCATATGCCTTGGCCTCGACTAGAGACACCTCGCAGAACTACAGATACAAGATCCTGAAATGCAATCTTGTCATACATCACTCACATCTCTTCAATGGAAAGATTTACCAATAGACGAACAAGGGACCACCATCTTGTGTGATGTGAGTTCAGGACGACCTTGCCCCTGGATTCCTCAGCCTTTTCGACGACACGTATTCCAACTTATTCATGGACTTTCTCATCCCTCTGGCCGATCAACTGCTATGGTCCTCAAGAAAAAATTCATATGGCACGCCATAACAAGACACGCTAAATCTTGGTCCTGCTCCTGCTTGTCATCTCAAACTTCTAAAATCCACCGACAAACTGAATCTGGAATTGGTACTTTTCCTCAGCCACAAAGATGTTTTTCCCATGTCCATGTTGACATTGTGGGACCTCTTCCTTCATCAGTAAACAACAAATACATATTCACAATAGTAGACTGCTCAACCCGATGGCCCGAGGCAGTGCCCATGAAAGAGGCCACTGCCTCCTCCTGTGATTCTGCCTTCCTATCTGCCTAGATCTCAAGATTTGGCATCCCCAAACATATTATATCTGATAGGGGTTCCACATTTACATCCCAACTTTGGAACTCTCTCAGTCAGCTCCTTGGCTCCACAAACCATCGCACAACGTTCTACAATCCAGAAGCCAACGGCATGGTTGAACGTATGCACAGAACACTAAAGGCAGCCCTCATCACCCGCTGCACAAGCAATTCTTGGACACATCAACAACCTTGGGTACTCCTTGGACTCCGAACTACTCCCAAAGAAGGTCTTAACGTATCCTCAGCCGAGATGGTATATGGCGACCCCTTGGTGGTAGCTGCGGAGTTTTTCCCAAACAACAGTCACTATGATGATCTCGATCGTCTCTGCCAGATAGTTGGAAAATACACACCTGTAAAACAAACATACCAGAATAACAGAAAAACTTTAATTCCACGAGACCTCAACACAGCCACCCACGTCTTCATCAGAACGGATAGTCATTGGACGCCTCTAACACCTCCTTACACTGGACCATATAGAGTCATACGACGACGTTCAAAGGCATTCCTCCTCAGCATCCTTGGCACTGAGGAGTGGATATCCATTGACAGCTTGAAAGTCACCTACCTTCAAGAAGATGATCCCCCTCCTATTCGTTTCTCTGGGGCAGGACGCCCTTTAGTCTCTTCCAAGGGGGGAGTATTGTACAAATGTACAAATTGAAAATAATATTTTTCATCAAAATATGTAATTATTGTAAATAGGTAATCATTTAGTGATTATTAAGTTATTTTAAAGTTGTATTTAATGGGTCAATAATTACCCTTGGGTTGTTTGTAACTCCTCCCACTTAAATAGCTGTACATATAAATAACCCTTAATTTGATAATTAAATCAGTTCAATATTCTGCTTGTACTGGTGAACATCCTCTTTTATATATTAAGGAAAATAACTCTTGCTTTCCGTTTGAAGTAGTGAAGTAACTACAGTCGTTACAATATATATATATATATATATATATATATATATATATATATATATATATATATATATATATATATATATATATATATATATATATATATATATATATATATATGCATGTATGTATGTATGTATGTATGTATGTATATGATTACCTAATTGTGATTACCTAATTGTGTTTACGGGAAAGAGCCCAAAGCTCGTATCTTCCCGTCTCCTCATCGGTTCCATTTTAGACTTAGTGATACTTATCATACCTGTCCTTAAAACCATGGATTCAGATTGCATTAACTACCTCCTCGCTTAGCCAATTCCAATTATCAACTACTCTTACACTGAAAAAGTATTTCCTTACATCCTGCAAAGAAGTTTTCTTACGAAGCTTCAAACTATGACCTCTAGTTCTAGAGCCAGCCATATCAAAATATCGATCCCTATCCACTCTATCATAACCATGAAGGAATTTAAAGACTGTCACCATATCCCCCCCTCACTCTTCTAGCTTCGAGTGATGGTAAGTCTAATTCCCTCAGCCTCTCATCATAACTGAGATTGCGTATTTCTGGCACCAGTTTCGTGGCATGTCTTTGAACTTTTTCAAGCTTAGCTATGTGCATGTATGTGATTACCTAATTGATTACCTAATTGTGTTTACGGGAAAGAGCCCAAAGCTCGTATCTTCCCGTCTCCTGATCGGTTCCATTTTTAGACTTAGTGATACTTATCATACCTGTCCTTAAAACTATGGATTGAGATAGCATTAACTACCTCCTCGCTTAGCGAATTCCAATTATCAACTACTCTTACACTGAAAAAGTATTTCCTTACATCCTGCAAACAAGTTTTCTTACGAAGCTTCAAACTATGACCTCTAGTTCTAAAGCCAGCCATATCGAAATATCGATCCCTATCCACTCTATCATAACCATGAAGGAATTTAAAGACTGTCACCATATCCCCCCTTACTCTTCTAGCTTCGAGTGATGGCAAGTCTAATTCCCTCAGCCTCTCATCATAACCGAGATTGCGTATTTCTGGCACCAGTTTCGTGGCATGTCTTTGAACTTTTTCAAGCTTAGCTATGTGCTTTTTCAAGTGCGGATTCCAAAAGGGGGCTGCATATTCGAGTTTTGGCCTCACATAGGTTACATAAATATTTCTGAACATTTCCTTGTCCATGTGCCTGAAGGCTACCCTTACATTTGATAAGAATGCATATGCTGCCCTTACTACGCCATTTATATGTATTTCTGGAGACAAATCTGCCAGTATGTTTACTCCTAGATCTCTCTCATTTTCTGTCTCTTGAAGTTGTACTCCAGCCACCGAGTAGTCAAGCTTGGGCCTTCTTGCACTTGTACCCATTCTCATTACCTTACATTTTGAGGTATTGAATTTCATTAGCCACTTTTCTGACCACTCATGCAGATTATTTAGATCCTCCTGAAGTTCTCTACCATTGTTCTCGTTTTTTACTTTCTTCACAATCTTTGCATCATCTGCAAACATATTCATGAATGAATTTACACACTCTGGTAGGTCATTTACATATACAATGAACAAAAGTGGCCCTAAAACTGAACCCTGTGGAACTCCACTACTAACTCTTCTCCATTCAGACACTGAGTGTCTTACTCTAACCCTCTGTTCCCTTCCTTCTAAGTAAGTTTTTATCCATTCCAAGACATTTCCACCTATTCTAGCCATTGATTGCAGCTTCCTAATAAGTCTCCCATGTGGAACAGTGTCAAACGCTTTCTGGAAGTCTAGGAATATGCAATCTGCCCAGCCCTCTCTTTCCTGTAAGATTTGGCTTACCTCATCATAAAATTCTAATAAGTTTGTTACTGTTGATCTTCCTTCTCTGAAGCCATGTTGCCTCACTGACAAAAAGTTGAAGGATTCCAAGTGAAGAGAGATATGTTTCCTTAGTAGTTTCTCCATAAGTTTGCAAACTATGCTGGTCAAGGAAACTGGTCTATAGTTCGGAGCCGTATCCCTCCTTCCCTTTTTGAAGATAGGTATCACATTTGCTTGTTTCCAGCATCTTGGAATCTCCCCCGACTCCAGTGACTCCTTAAATATGATACTTAGTGCCACTGATATTGTGTTTGCGCATTTTTTAAGCACATGAGGGGATATGTCATCAGGACCTGTAGCTTTATGAACATCTAAATCCATCAGCGCCTTGCATACCTCTGTGGCTGTAAGGTTGATGTTCTCTAATACCGGCCCTTGAGCTTCTATCACTGCAATCTGAGGGGGTGGGGTATTTTCTACTGTAAATACTGACTGAAACTCCTTGTTCAATTCTTTGCAGATCTCTTCGTCCGTCTCAGTGATGCTTCCATCCGCTCTCTTTAGCCTTAAAACCTGTTCTTTTACCTTCAGTTTTCCTCTGATAAAGCTGTGGAAAAGCTTGGGATTTTCTTTAGCCTTCCTGGTGAAGTCCCTCTCATAATCTCTCTCTGCCTCTCTCCTTTTACTTAGGTAGTCATTTCTTGCTCTTTTGTAGGTTTGCCAGGCATTTATGTTTTTTCTCCTCCTATACCTTTTCCAGCAATTGTCTCTCCACTCCTTAGCTCTTTTACACCCATTATCGAACCATTTCTCTCTGGCATGAATTACACCTACTTTGGTGACAGGTATGCAGCAATCTACTATCTTCCCATATTTCTCACAAAAGATGTCATACATTTCTTGTACAGATTTGTTGTAAAATAAGGTTCTCCAGTCAATAAGTGCAAAAAGCTCATTCATTTTGATGTAATCTCCTTTCGGATAGTTCCTCCTCATGTCCTCAGTGCCTCTACTCTCAGGAAGAATGTCTTCAATGATATACTCCATCAACAACACACAGTGGTCACTCTTTCCAATTGGTGGTTCATACTCAATATTTTCAATATCCAACACATTATCTGTGAACACCAGATCAAGTAGTGATGGCTCATCCCCACCCCTGGCTCTTGTTGGTTCCATTACATGTTGGTGTAGGAAATTCCCTTGTACGCAATCTAGGAATCTTGCCCCAAATGAGTCCTCACCACTGTGTGGGTCAAGATTTATCCAATCTATCTCTTTATGATTAAAGTCTCCCATAATCAAAATCCTACATTTTTTCTCCCGCGCCATGTTAACAACTGAGTTTATGACTTCAATCGTACCTATATGACTTTCCTCATAAATTTCAAGCCTATTTTGGTTCCTTGGTGGGTTGTATACAACAGTTATTATAATGCTCTCTGACCCAGTATTTATGCGAGCAACAAGAAATTCCCTGAACTCACTTTCTATAGCCAAGTTTATTTCTTCAACTTGAATCCTCTCACTTATGAGCAGTGCTATCCCTCCACCAGTCCGCTCAGATCTTTCGACCCTTAGTATTCTGAAGCCCTTAGGAAAAACTGTGACACTGTTTATGTCCTCACTCAACTTAGTCTCTGTAATTGCTACTATATCTGCCTTACTGTTGTGAATCCTATCTTTTAATTCTACTGCCTTACCAGCTAATCCATCAGCATTTGTGTATAACAATCTTAATGAGGCCCCATCCCCTGATCTTCTGTCATTATCTTCTTTATCTCCCCTTTGTCTGGAAGTATTCTGTAACGAAAATTTTTCTTCTCTTCTTCATTTCTTTCATCATTTAACCTTCTTGCCTCTTGCAACAAGTTTTTGATCTTTCCCATCTCTTCCTGTGTTCTGTATCGTCTAATGAACACTTCTTTGCATTCTTGAAGGTCTTTTAGACTTTTTTTTCTCAACAATATTTCCCTACATGTCTCCCCTCTCTCAAAGGTTACTTTTGTTGGTCTCGACTTTCCTTCCCTCGAATATTTACCTAGTTGGTGTATGTTTACAATATCCTCAGGACCACATACTACTCCAAGCTTTCTTATCAGGTCTACAACGTTAGCTTTATTTTCTTCAAGTCTCCCCTGCCATGTTGGCTCCTGGGATTCACTTATGCCTGAGATTACCACTGTCTTCTCCTTATCAAGTGCCTGTCTGATGAGTGGGTTTGCCCTTTCCATCACAACGTCTTTCATTTTTTCGATTACTGTCTCTTTATAGTCAACTGTTTGTATGTTTTCCAGTGCCACCACCTTTACAGCCTCTTTTACTGCCACATTCCCCTTTAGTGCATCAGCAAAGGACGTTTTCATGGCATCATTTTCCATATTCAGCTCCTGGAACTCTTTTCTGAACTGTTCAATGTTTTCCTTAATCTGAACATTCCAAGCAGCAATCTCGTCTCTCTCAGAAGAGAGCAGTGAACTAACATCTAATTCCTTTAGGTTGTCATTTAGCTGTTTGTTTTTATCTTCTTGTTTAGAAATTCTAGATTCTAGTTGACTCTTTTCCCCTTCCAGCTTCTTTATTCTTTTTTCTAGTTCCTTTCTCTCCTGCCCTTGCGCTTTATTTGCTTCCTCCAAAGATCTTATTTGTTCTCTGAGTGTTTCATTCTCTTTCATTTCTCCATCCATATTCCGAATTTTATCATCAAGGCCCATATGTATGTATGTATGTATGTATGTATGTATGTATGTATGTATGTATGTATGTATGGGTGGATGGATGGATGGATGGATGGATGGATGGATGGATGGATGGATGTATATGTATATGTATATGTATATGTATATGTATATGTATATGTATATGTATATATATATATATATATATATATATATATATATATATATATATATATATATATATATATATATATATATATATATATTTATATATATATTTATATATATATATATATATATATATATATATATATATATATATATATATATATATATATATATATATATATATATATATATATATATATATATATATATATATATATATATATATATATATATATATATATATATATATATATATATATATATATATATATATATATATATTTATATATATATATATATATATACATATATATATATATATATATATATATATATATATATATATATATATATATATATATATATATATATATATATATATATATATATATATATATATATATATATATGAATGGTTTTGAGATTATATGGAATTAATTAATTAATTTAATGCGAATTTGAAACTTCAATTTATAACTTGGTAGTAATTTGATATATATATATATATATATATATATATATATATATATATATATATATATATATATATATATATATATATATATATATATATATATATATATATATATATATATATATATATATATATATATATATATATATATATATATATACAAGCTTTGAAAAATATAAAGATATCAATAGTGATCATAATGGAATATATTGTAGAATAATTTATTTGCATCAGATTAGTTTTAAATAAAAATAAAGCAAAAATTCTGGTTATTGACAGTTATGTGATTACCTAATTGTGTTTACGGGAAAGAGCCCAGAGCTCGTATCAGGTTCATATGACTATGTATTAGGTGCAGGGTTAATATTCTTTTAATTTACGTGCCGGGCTAATTTAAAATTATATACTTACCGTACATATTTCCATCCAAATAAATTTGGCCGTAGACATAAAAATAAAAAAATGTTTGGCTCGATTTGGCCGAGAAATACCCAGAATTTGGCCGTGAGGTCTCTTTGCCATCTGGCAACCCTGGTGTGTGTTACTGTGTTGAAGTGTGTTGCCAAGAAGTATGCACTTGGAGAGACGCCGTGACTAAGGAGGGTATTGGCAGACAGTCCTTCTAGACTGCATTGCAGTGTTAGTTTTTATCGAATTGCTAATTCAATAGGTGTTTCATTCCGATGGAGGTAAGTTTGCATTCTCATTTACTATTCAGTGGTTAAATCTCAGAAGCTGTTACATAATATAGAATTAAATGGTCTGCATTTATGCCGATCTGCGCTGTATCGTGGGGGTATTTTAACGACCAAAGGTACAGTTACGTTAGATAACAAAAAACCTAAATTTTCCGTATCGAAGCTTTAGAACTAAATATCAGTGATCGTCTTTACTATTTTGTGCTTTGATTCGTGGTATTGTCTAGTACTATCTCATAAAACATTAATGTAGAGACCTGGTCGGGTTGTGCCCTTTCTCTTAGATTGGGACTAACCTTTCAAATTTGGGAGGGGTTAAACATGACTATTAACCATTACAGGGAGATAGAGGATGCATATTTAACCGATAAAAACTGATGCCCATAACCACAACTGCTGTAGAACCTTGTAACTTCCAGTTATATCCTAACCAGGGGGAGTGAATGTATTGTTGAGTTTTATGGCTCTTCCAGTAGCAAGTAAAACAGAAGAATTTAACTTTATATGTGTCCTTTATAAATGAGCTGTTTTACTCACCGCCTTGAAACGAGATAATTAGATTTTTCGTTTTATTATAGTTTTTCAATGTTTTGTATTGACTGACGTAGGGATTTTATTATTATCCCACCGAGTGTCACCACTGACGTAGGGATTTTCCTCCTACGTATATATACTTATAATTATTAGTACCAGACGGGTACAAGGTAAGAATGGACACGCAGTGAATCCTTTGCTTATATTTATTCTAGAGTACAACACAACTTCGACGCCTCAATGCCCCCACCCTATGACTATCACAATCTATGATCTATTCGTGCCCCTGGCAAAGTTCTAACTAACTGTCTCTGCCCTGGGTGGCTCTTGAAATACCCCCAGGGGCAGGGCGTGGCTTAACATCTAATTCTCCAATGAAATCAAGTGAGATCCAGTCCAGCCAATCACCGCCAGGTTCAAAGTGGAATCCCGCCTACTTCCGGGGAGGAGTTATTGGGCATCTCTACTGGGCATGTTCCTGCGTACGAAACACAAGTTTATGTTTCCTGCGGTTTAGGAAATGGCTAACTTCCTGGCCTTTCCTGCCCTTCTCGATGCCAGATCCTAAGTCTCACGGTTCCGGTCATATATTTCCTTGACACTTTCTACAAACATTGTAATAAAATCTCTGTGCCCTCGACCAACCGTTACCCCTCAAGATCTGTTACAAGTTTCAGATTCTGGCTTCAGCATGACGGACTGGCTTCAGCATGACGGAAGTCATACGACATGA
>JAXCGZ010001405.1:0-17354 GCA_037179515.1 Halocaridina rubra
AGCTTAAGATTCATTCATTTCAATAATCGAGCCAATGGTAATCGGGTTTCATGTGCAATCTTAAAAAGCAAAATAAAAATAAATTTATAAAATCAGTCTGTCTGTTCGGGTCCCTGTTCGGGCGCCAATTAATGTGGGGGTTTGTTTTAATGATGATGCTAGAGTGTTAAGATTCTGTTTTACTAAGGGGACTCAAAGTACCGAGCTCGGTTAAGAGCTCACAAACAGACAGGACAGATATTTGTACTTGAACACCCCATGTCTATTACCATTAGTCGGTTAAATGAAACTCAGAATTCAACTTTCTTTTAATCTTGGAAATGCAATGACATTAAAAGAATTGAATTAAATTTCTCAAATTAAACTTTATGAAATGCTGCCTCGAATCCCGGAGGAGGTGAGTATGAGTTCGTTTCCCGGCACCACGGACGTATGCCAAGACTTTGGCCTCAACTCGATGATTACCTCTGTCACACAGGCAGAGTAGAATACAGGACACTGCAATTTCAGAAACAGAAATGACACAGTTTATAATGGGAAACTGAAAGCATGAGCACACATATAATGAGTTTCCAATGTCATTCTACTGGATGAATATATATAGGTTATTCACAGCTAACCAGAAATATTTATGAATATATATAGGTTATTCACAGCTAACCAGAAATATTTATGCTACCATAATAGCATACAAAACATTAATTCTTTACTGGTTTTAAAGAAAATAATATATTCACAATAAATGAAGAATAAGCAAGACAAATACAGTACTGTATGTATTCCTTAAATTGTGGGCAACCACAAAAGTTGCAATGCTTATTCCTGATATGAAATTAATATGGTAAAACACTCTATTTAGGGTAAAGGAAGAATCTACGAGATAAATACAGTATTCATTCACTTTTAGTTATCAAGAACTTTGCAATAAAAAAGGGTGCAAAACCACCTTTTAAGGTATTTGCAACTTATAATTCAAAACACTTTATCCCCAACATATGAAGAATTAGCAAGATAAATACGGTATGCATTCATTAAATTGTGGTTAACAAGAAATATTTGCATAGCCAACTGGGAAAAATTACCTTTTGAATATTTGCAATTTGGCTTTTTGGCAAATAGCTTTATTGACGAGTTTTTGAAGTAAAAAAAAAAACTTTATTTACGATGATAGAAAGGGGTGAAATGAAATTAGAATTTATTAGGAAGAGAGATAGATTTTTACGGGCTCATAACTAGTCTTCAGAGGATGAGATTTTCGTTTATCACATTCAGTGAAAAGAAACTTCTCAGCAATATATATCAGCTGTAATTTACAGGTTAAGGAATTAACTTTGGCATGTGAGATTCCAGTGTGGTAATCTACAAAATTTCGTGTGACTGGGAATGGAATCTGAGAATAGAAATCCATAAGATTTATCCAGTAACGAATGTAACTAATTCTCGAAAATAAACCAATTTGCTTGACCCACGAGCTTTACCATACACTATCCCTCACCTTGTTGTGCTAGATGAATTCCTTGTTGTGCTAGATGAATTCCTGTGAAGATGCCACGTAATTAGATTTTAAATAAACTTAGACCACCCAGGCGAGATGTTGCCTCTGGGCAGTCTCGGCGCCAAAAGAGAGCGTCTCCTCGTGGTGCTTCGTGACGTCATCTGTAGGAGACATTCCTAGAGCAGTAATTGGCTCTGATTTCATTTTAAGGATTATTTTAGTGGTGGTCCCTGGCAGGCAATTATAGCAGAGATGCAAGGGAGAGACAGTATTTTTAGGTGCAACAAGTGGAAGCAAATAAAATAAAACGAGAATACTAATGAAAAGTTAGGTTACTGGTTCTGTGTTTCTTAATTTTCTTGGCCCGGAGCAGGCAGAAAAATAGGGGCAGCCTTTATATTGGGGCTATACTTCTACACGTACAAGAAGAGTCAATAAGCTATATAGAATTAGCTATAAGCTAAAATCCAAATTGCAAATAATCATAATCTGCGAAAGTCAAGAAGTGGGAATTATTTTTTTAGTTAAAAAATAACAGTTATGTTAAAGGGAATTAATTTTTTTAGTTAGAAAATAACAGTTATGTTACTAATTTTATTTAATAAGGCATCTAACAGCCTCTGTTGACATTGAGCGAAACACTCTGTCACAAAGATTATGAATGCTTCACATGCAAAAAGGCAATAATATAATATACCAAAAAAAATACAGTATAAGCAAATTAAAAATTTGAACCACGTCATCATTAACATTGGCGACTGGATTTAAAAATTTCAGCTATTCAACACTAAACTAAAACGTTTCCGCCATGTTCTGGCTTTCAAAGTCCCACAAAGGGAAATATAAAATTACGATCAAAGAATTAGTCTTCATCTTTTTCGTCTTCCATTAGGAATAACGTTTGTACGCTAAAGTAAACAAGTACAGTACAGTATTAAAGACATAAAAGATAAACATAAAAATAAACAACACATTAGAGAAGTAATCTTTACTGACTAGTCAAATTTAGGCTAACAGCACCAGCTTCCTCATTTGAGGGTAACGACCGTCGACTTAGTAGATCAGCAAGGTCATTGTCCTTGCCATGAACATGTTGGGCAGTGAATTTGAAAAGATTCAGGTAAAGTGCCCACCTTTTCAGACGAGGATTTAGCTTGTCTGCAGTCTGTAAATATAGGAGAGGTCGGTGGTCGGTTCTCAGTGTAAAATGTTGGCCATACAGATGGACTTCAAATTTCTTTATGGCCCAGTATGCAGCTAGAGCTTCCTTCTCCACGGTGGAGTAATTTCGCTCTGCAGGGCGAAGCCTGCGGCTTGCATATCGCACTGGAGCTACTTCTGCTGAGTTGTCTGATTGGGCTTGCAAGAGTACGGCACTCAGGCCTTCGTCTGAGGCGTCGGTCTGCAAGATAAATGGAAAATCAGGGTTTACCAGTTGTAATATTGGCTCACCTGCCAATGCTTCTCGGAGCTTGAAAAATGCTCTCTCCGCTTCATCGGTCCATTGGACAGGGGAGGATTTACTTTGCTTCGAGGAGGTCATTTGCTGCAAAGGGGCAGCGATAGTATTAAAGTGTGGAATGAACTGTTGGTAGTAGCCGACACTACCCAGGAATGATCTCAGTTGAGTGACAGTGGCAGGCTTCTCCATATCCTTAATAGCTTGTACCCTGTCATGTAAAGGGGACATAACTCCTTCTCCAACCACGTGGCCGAGATACTGCAATTGTGTGAAACCAATCTCACATTTGGAAGGCTTTAAATAAAGTCCATGCTGGTTCAGACGAGTGAGAACTCTGCGGAGAGTCTCGAGGTGCGATGACCAATCCTGAGAATGCACCAGGATGTCGTCTATAAAGCATGAAATATTGTCGAGATCCTGTAGTACTATCCTCATGAGTCTGCTGAAGCAGCCAGGGGCATTTACCATACCAAAAGGCATGACCCTGAACTGGTATAGACCATATCTTGTGGAAAAAGCTGTAAGAGGCTTGGTAGTCTCGCTCAACGGGACTTGCCAAAATCCACTGGCCATATCCAACTTGGACATGTAACGGGCTTGGGAAAGCAATGAGAAAATATGCTCGGCGTCAGCAATGGGCTCTCCATCAAAGATGGCACGGGAGTTAAGCTTACGACAGTCAAGGTAGAACCTGTGACTGCCATCTCGCTTACGCACTGCCAGTAACGGCGAACACCAAGGCAAAATGCTCTTTTCAACTATTCCGAGGCGGACCCAAGTGTCAAGATCTTCCTTCAGCCGTAAGGACAGCTGGTAGGGAAGACCATAGGAATGCCGAAATGGCTCTGGGTCGGTCAATCTGACATGATGCTCAAGGGTAGTGGTAATGCCTGGGAGGTCGTTGAAGACGTTCTCATAGTCCTCTAATAGCTTGTTCAGCTGTTCCCGTTGACTCAGTTGCAGTCTGGAGTTAATAATGCAATTACTCACACTTTCTTTTCGGTGTGTGGGAATGGCAGGATCCTTACCATCATCAAAAGCTAAGCTTATGTCTTCAATTGCAAGGGCGGTGGCTGAGGCCAGAGGGGCTTCTTCCGAAAAACTCCACTCCCGTAAGTCTGTCTCCACTGCAAGGGTGGAGTATTCCAATTTAGGAAGTAAGGGGTGGCTATAATGGAGCACCTGTGTTGCTGCAGCCTCGGAGGTTCTGTTGATGCTGGGGGCATCTATAGGGGTTGCTGGGAGCGCCAGCGCAGGATCCCTGTGGGCCTCCGGGTCCTCACAATAAAGCTTCAGCTGGTTAATGTGGTATTTCCGGTTATTGCCATCAACATTTAGCACATAATTGTCAGGGGTCACCCGATGTACCACCATGTACGGTCCTTTCCAGCATAGCATTAGCTTGCGGGTATCTGTTGGAAGAAGTAACAGAGCTCGATCTCCGGGTGTCAGGGCACGACGCCGCTCACGCTTGTCAAAGAGGAGCTTGGCAGTCTGCTGGTGACCCTTAATGGCTAATTGTGCAGTTTTCCAAGCCTTTTTGAGGCGAGACGAAAACTTCAAAATATACTCATGGACGTCCCTATCGTCATCTTCGATGGTAGGTGAATCCCAACATTCTGCCAAGAATTCTACTGGGCCTCTGACCTTATGACCAATCAGCTCGAAAGGCGAGTATCCAGTGGTGTCGTGGGGCGTGTCTCTGAAGGAGAAAAATGCAGCAGGGACATATTTGTCCCACTGCCTAGGTATATCTATCACTAGCTTGCGCAAACATCGCTTCAATGTCCCGTTATAGCGTTCGCATGCTCCATTTGATTGGGCATGATAGACACTCGTACGAATATGCTTCATTTCTAAAAGGTTACAGAAAGCCTCAAAGTGCCTACTTGTAAACTGACTTCCATTGTCAGAAGTGACCTGCTCAGGAAAGCCAACCCTGGAGCACATTTCAAATAGGGCATGAGCGACTGCTTCAGTTGTGATAGAAGACAGTGGCACTGCATCTGGGTACCTTGTTGCCAGGTCAACATATACCAGGAGGAATTGTTTCCCCGTGGCCAAAGCTGGATTAATAGGACCTAATATGTTAATAGCAACCTTGGTAAATGGCTCCATTGAGAGCTTAGTTATCCCCATGGGAACTTTCGGTACCGGTGCCGTTGAGGTGGATTGACAGACAGGGCAGGAGCCTACACATCTGTCTACCTCGGTGTACATGTTTGGCCATGCAAAAGCCTTCTGAAGGATGTGCCGAGTTTTTGCTTTGCCTCTGTGTCCACTCAGAGGTAAATGGTGTGCCACATACATAGCCTGGCGGCGCAACGAAGCGGGCACCACCAACTGTTTAAAGGTGTGGCCATCTTTAGTCACATGCCTACGAAGTACTCCATCTTCAAGGACATAAGTGATCTGGCCTCCTCCTCTCACCATGAAGGTCCTTCTCTCGGTGGCCTGCTTCATCCAGCGTTTGAGGCTGGGGCAGTCTTGCTGCAATTTGGCAAAGTCTGGACGGGACTTCAATGGCTCGAGAGGTGCATCATCTGGTAAAGGAGGGGGAAACTCTCCGTGTTCCACATTACGTTTACTAACTGCGGCAGACTCAACGGAGTCAGTCGGAGAATCGTCCATATTCTTGGCATCGAGGCCAGGAGTTGCTGCTGAAATGGCTTCATGTGACTTCCCCCGAGGGAAGTTATAACGAGAAATCTCCTTATGGTAGAGGTCGGCCTGGAAAGTAGGAACTAGGTTCAGTGCGCGACCCATCAAGACAGGGTACATAAGCTCAATCATTGCCACAGCTGGGGCTTTTCCCTTGTAGTATTTGCAATCCAGGTTAATGACACAGCAGCGTCGTATTTGGGGTGTTCCTTTAGCAACCCGCACACGAACGACTTTGCTGGTAAAATCTTCATCCCTGACGAATCTCTCGTCAACAAGTATGCCATTGGCCCCTGTGTCAAGGGCTATCTCAGCTTCCACACCATTTATGGTTTCTAGGCATTTTGGGATCATTTCCATATCATCATGTTCGATGAATTCCACATTGGCAAGTTTGTGTGGTGGTACCTCGGCATTATCCTCATTGGCCCTTTCTGGCCCTGTTTCCACAACATGGACTGAGTGAGTGGCCAAACGGCTATGTGGGCCGCCGCTGTGTGAGGGAGCGTGGTGGCTCTTAGAGTTTGGCTGAAAACCCTGGGAAGGTGGAGCAGAGTAATGGCCTTTGCCTCTGAACTGCTGAGGCTTAGGTCTTACCGGGTCATCCATCTTGAGTGTGGGTGCATGGCCGTAATAAGGCTTAGGAGTGTGAGGAGGATGAGCTGGACGATTGAAGTTCTGCGAGGGGCTCTTGTGCTTCCCGTTCCTGTAATCTCTATTTCCGGATAAAGGACTACTGTCTGGGATTCCCGCTCGAAGCCGAGCAAGCGCAAGCTCTTGTTCACGTTGTGCTTGTACCTCCTCACGTTGTGCTTGTGCCTCATCACTTGCTCTCTTCTCCAACTTATCTCGGCGCTCAACCATCTTCTTATGAGCCCATTCGAAGAGCTTCTGTCTTGGGGAAAAACCGTATCTCTCACCCCTAGCAATCATTATGTCCAGGTAACGCTCCTCATCGAATGTTTTGATGGTTTCCATGTTTGTTTCCTAAACAGTCAATAACGAAGTGTCAAAACAACCACACACAAAAAAAATCTCTACAATACAGTAGTAGAAAAAAGAATGAAAGAACCACACAACACAAAGGAGAGAAAAAAAAAATTCAACACCACAGTTCAAACTTCACCATAAAAGTGACTCAAAATCCAATCAAGTGCAACAGCAGCAAAATGTTGCAAAACAGTGCATGAAACACTGGCAATACAGAATGGCAGTCGTGCCTGCTTAACAGCAATACGTGGCAGTACCTGCAGTTATGGTGCAAATGAAAGGAATGAGCAACACAATCAAGTGCAACAGCAACAAAATGTTGCAAAACAGTGCATGAAACACTGGTAATACAGAATGGCAGTCGTGCCTGCTTAACAGCAATATGTGGCAGTACCTGCGGTTATCGTGCAATTGAAAGGAATGAGTAACACAATCAAGTGCAACAGCAACAAAATGTTGCAAAACAGTGCATGAAACACTGGTAATACAGAATGGCAGTCGTGCCGGCTTAACAGCAATACGTGGCAGTACCTGCGGTTATTGTGCAAATGAAAGGAATGAGCAACACAATCAAGTGCAACAGCAACAAAATGTTGCAAAACAGTGCATGAAACACTGGTAATACAGAATGGCAGTCGTGCCTGCTTAACAGCAATATGTGGCAGTACCTGCGGTTATTGTGCAAATGAAGGGAATGAGCAACACAATCAAGTACAACAGCAACAAAATGTTGCAAAACAGTGCATGAAACACTGGTAATACAGAATGGCAGTCGTGCCTGCTTAACAGCAATACGTGGCAGTACCTGCAGTTATGGTGCAAATGAAAGGAATGAGCAACAACGAATTTTACTGACTAGCACCCAGTGCCTGAGAGTACAAACAAGTACAGTATAGCGGTCGTGCCTGCGTATGAGCGCATATATGGCAGTACCCACAAATAAAATGTCGTAAGTAATACGAACAAGTACAGTATAGTGGTCGTGCCTGCGTATGAGCGCGTATATGGCAGTACCCACAAATAAAATGTCGTAAGTAAAATTCTGGAGTGTTACCAAAAGGGCACAGATCCTATGCAAAATACACCAACGATAAGCTTAACAGCTTACTAGGCAGCCAGATCACACATTTCTACTAGTAATGAGAAAATTTATTTTCAAGTGACAACTCAGACACATGAAAGGCTTAGCCTAGGCTCAATAAATGACACCAAAGTTTTTCTTCCCAATCTATGAGCAGTCAATGCTTGAATATAAAACACAATTATAAGCAAAATAATATGCTTTCTTCCAATTCCTAAATCCCAAGGAAATATAAACAATTCCTAACAAGTATCACCCTTTAACGGATATATAAAACACGAATGCTTTAAAACTCAATCTTATCACGCAAATAAATGAAATTTTAAATAACACGTCTTCTCGTCATGCAAAATTTCTAAAGTCTGTTACCACATAATCTCATGTAGATTTCCTGAAATATTGTTTACCACATGGGAAACAAGAAAATATTAGTTACCATAATTAATATTGAATTTAAAGAAAAAAAATTTTATCCGCAATGTCTCTAGCGCAAAAATTCATTAAATTGTGGTTAACAGGAAATATTTGCAAAGCCAACAGGGTAAAATTACCTTTTAATTATTTGCAATTTGTATAGCAAATAGCTTTATTGACGAGTTTTTGACGTAAAACACTTTATTTACGATGATAGAAAGAGGTGAAATGAAATCAGAATTTATTAGGAAACGAGATAGATTTTTACGGGCTCATAACCAGTCTTCAGAGGATGAGATTTTCGTTTATCACATTCAATGAAAAGAAACTTCTTAGCAATGTATATCAGCTGTAATTTACAGGTTAAGGAATTAACTTTGGCATGTGAGATTCCAGTTTGGCAATCTACAAAATTTCGTGTGTATGGGAATGGAATCTGAGAATAAAAATCCGTAAGATTTAGCCAGTAACAAATGTAACTAATTCTCAATAATAAACCAATTTGCTTGACCCTCGAGCTTTACCATACACTATCCCTCACCTTGTTGTGCTAGATGAATTCCTGTGAAGATGCCATGTAAATAAGGTTTGAAATAAACTTAGACTGCTCAGGCGAGATGTTGCCTCTTGGAAGATTGAGCGCCAAAGGAGGGCGTCTCATTGTCCCTCCTGGTGAGTTCATCTGTAGGATACATTTTCTAGAGCAGTAACTGGCTCTGATATAATTTAAGGACTATTTTAGTGGTGGTCCCTGGCAGGCATTTATAGCAGAGATGCAAGGGAGAGACAGTATTTTTAGGTGCAACAAGTGCAAGCAAATAAAATAAAATGAGAATAATAATGAAAAGTTAGGTTACTGGTAAACAATCTCCAGAATGTTCTTGGCTCGTAGCAGACGGAAAATAGGAGCAGCCTTTATATCGGGGCTATACTTCTACACGTACAAGAAGAGTAAATAAGGTATATTTAAAATTAGCTATAAGCTAAAATATAAATTGCAAATAATCATAATCTGCAAAAGTCAAGAAGTGGGAATTAATTTTTTTAGCTAGAAAATAACAGTCAAGTTACTAAATTAATTAATAAGGCATCTAACAGCCTTTGGTTACTTTGAGCGAAACACAGTCTTTAAATTCCTTCATGGTTATGATAGAGTGGATAGGGATCGATATTTTGATATGGCTGGCTCTAGAACTAGAGGTCATAGTTTGAAGCTTCGTAAGAAAACTTCTTTGCAGGATGTAAGGAAATACTTTTTCAGTGTAAGAGTAGTTGATAATTGGAATTCGCTAAGCAAGTAGGTAGTTAATGCTATCTCAATCCATAGTTTTAAAGACAGGTATGATAAGTATCTTTAAGTCTAAAATGGACCGATCAGGAGACGGGAAGATACGAGCTTTGGGCTCTTTCCCATAAACACAAATAGGTAATCATAATTAGGTAATCACTCTGTCACACTATCGATTTGAAATTTGACACTGTTTTCACCAACCTTCAGATCGGTATATAGATATTTGGATTTCTCTGACACTTTATTCACTTTCATCACTTGCTGTGTACAGGGATTATCACTTATGTTCACCATCGTTTCTTCTGGCTCTCCACGTCTCGTCTGCAACTTGACACCTAGGATGTGCTCGGCTGAAGTCTCTGAACTGGAATCGTCACCGTCCACTGCATTCACACCCATCTTCTTAGATGCTTGTGCATGTCCATTTTTCTCCAAACATTGAGATTCGAAGTGATTCAGCCTGTTGCAGTAGTTGCATCTCTCTCCATAGGTTGGACATTTCTTCTTACTCCACACATGTCTTGTTCCGCAGAACTTGCATTTTCGTAGAGCCGGATCCTTCGTCGACAAACTTTGGGTTGACTTAGGCCTATACTGGTTCTTGTTCACAAAACTTGGGTCCTCATTCTTTCGGTCTGCTGAATTTTGACTAGGCCTACTCTGCTTAAAGTTCTTTGTTGATTTAACTTTATTTATGACCGACATTGCTGTATTTTCACATTTTATCATTTGCATTTGTCTCTGCGATGCTTGATATGCCTCACAAATTTTGAGCGTATCAATCAATGAAACTCAGAAATTTCTCTGAGTTTATCTTCTTTACAGCCAAAAACTATTTGATCACGAATTGCCTCATCTTTCTCTGCTGCAAAATCACAATCCTTAACCAGAGTTTTTATTCTAGTAATAAATTCATCCAGGTTCTCATCAGCTTTCTGAGTACAGCATCTAAACCTATATCTTGATGCTATTATC
The DNA here is from genome assembly GCA_037179515.1 of Halocaridina rubra. NCBI lineage: Eukaryota > Metazoa > Arthropoda > Malacostraca > Decapoda > Atyidae > Halocaridina > Halocaridina rubra. The sequence goes on from JAXCGZ010001405.1 coordinate 10,370, forward strand.
AGCTTCCAAGGGGCAAACTGCTCATCTAGCTTCTGCAATACCACGTTTAAGTCCTTGCTAGGGTCGCCACGAGATCCACTCTCCCCTACAATAACGGGACCAAACTCTATAGCATTATACACTCGAAGCAGTTCGTCACCCCCATGGGTCAAAAGTAATGCTACCTTCACTTCACTTGGCTTATCATTTAATCCTGCTGCCAGTAGATACAGCTCGAATTTTTGACGAAAAAAATCGCCAATCTTGCTCACTTTCGCTCTTTAATGCGAATTTATCTGGAGGGGCTAGATTAGCTGTCGCCATGCCGGTCGGTAGCCTTATTTACTTAATCACACAGAAAATTCCTGCATAATACGTAATACCTTATATTCAAAATGAACAGCAAACCATACTTAGTCTATTGAGTGCTGCCACCATGTTTGATGCTCCTTAAATTTCGAGATATTTATAGATAAATGAGGCACAATAATATAGGAGACTGAAAGGGCATTTTGAACAGTTCTTGTCTGGCCACCTAGTGGGCATTTTTATTACTTTCTATGTAAACAAAACATGGATACGTTCATTAACAAAATATAGCATTGTTCTTTACAACAATTATATCAAATATTGTAACAGACCCCTTCCACACCCTAAGTTGCCTGAGATTAAGATTCCTGAATTATATGGTCAGTTGAGTCAGTGGAATTGTTTTTGGGATTCCTTTATTAGTTTAATTGATAGTCGTCAAGACATTAAGCCAGTATTGAAATCTAGCATGCTAAGATCTTATTCAGTTAAAGTTAAAGTTTGCCGGTGTTTCAGTTCCGATATCCATCTGAGATGCTCCTCAGAACGTCAGCCGAGGCAAGCCCCAACCCCCCCACTGTGGTGCCCATCCACAGCAAGTAACATTCCCAGTAAACAGCTTAACCTCTCGGTCCTGAGCAGGAACCGATCTGTCGACCTCGCGAATGCGAGGCCAGCGAGTTACCACTGTACTAGCCAGAAGGTATTTGAGAGATGAAGCTTATAGAACCATTGAAGGTCTTCCCATAACTAGTGGTAATTACAGAATAGCATTAAGTTTGTTGAGGAAAAGCTTTGCTGACAATGACCTTTTGTTGCAACAATTACACTTAAATTTGATGGACATTAAACCCCCTGAACATAATTTAACGGAGCTGACCGAATTTCAGTTAACATTTAAAAGTTTGTTGATGAAGATAGAGGGTGTAACCCAAGTACCTTGTAATGACAATTAGTAAAAGTCATAGTTGCTACAAAACTTAGTCCTAAAACTTTGGAGTACTGTGACAGAGTGTTTCGCTCAAAGTAACCATAGGCTGTTAGATGCCTTATTAATTAATTTAGTAACTTAACTGTTATTTTCTAACAAAAAAAATTAATTCCCACTTCTTGACTTTTGCAAATTATGATTATTTGCAATTTGTATTTTAGCTTATAGCTAATTTTAAATATACCTTATTTACTCTTCTTGTACGTGTAGAAGTATAGCCCCGATATAAAGGCTGCTCCTATTTTTCGTCTGCTACGAGCCAAAAACATTCTTGAGATTGTTTACCAGTAACCTAACTTTTAATTGTTATTCTCGTTTTATTTTATTTGCTTCCACTTGTTGCACCTAAAAATACTGTCTCTCCCTTGCATCTCTGCTATAAATGCCTGCCAGGGACCACCACTAAAATAGTCCTTAAATTATATCAGAGCCAGTTACTGCTCTAGAAAATGTATCCTACAGATGAACTCACCAGGAGGGACAATGAGACGCTCTTTTTGGCGCAATCTTCCAAGAGGCAACATCTCGCCTGAGCAGTCTAAGTTTATTTCAAGCCTTATTTACATGGCATCTTCACAGGAATTCATCTAGCACAACAAGGTGAGGGATAGTGTATGGTAAAGCTCGTGGGTCAAGCAAATTGGTTTATTTTCGAGAATTAGTTACATTCGTTACTGGATAAATCTTACGGATTTTTATTCTCAGATTCCATTCCCATACACACGAAATTTTGTAGATTACCAAACTGGAATCTCACATGCCAAAGTTAATTCCTTAACCTGTAAATTACAGCTGATTTACATTGCTAAGAAGTTTCTTTTCATTGAATGTGATAAACGAAAATCTCATCCTCTGAAGACTGGTTATGAGCCCGTAAAAATCTATCTCTTTTCCTAATAAATTCTAATTTCATTTTACCTCTTTCTATCATCGTAAATAAAGTGTTTTACGTCAAAAACTCGTCAATAAAGCTATTTGCTATAAAAATTGCAAATAATTAAAAGGTAGTTTTACCCTGTTGGCTTTGCAAATATTTCCTGTTAACCACAATTTAATGAATGCATACTGTATTTATCTTGCTAATTCTTCATATGTTGGGGATACAGTGTTTTGAGTTATAAGTTGCAAATACCTCAACAGGTGGTTTTGCACCCTTTTTTTCATTGCAAAGTTCTTGATAACCAAAAGTGAATGAATACTGTATTTATCTCGTAGATTCTTCCTTTATCCTAAATAGAGTGTTTTTACCATATTAATTGTTAATTAGTAATAAGCATTGCAACTTTTGCGGTTACACACAATTTAAGGAATACATACAGTACTGTATTTGTCTTGCTTATTCTTCATTTATTGTGAATATATTGTTTTCTTTAAAACCAGTAAAGAATTAATGGTTTTGTATGCTATTATGGTAGCATAAATATTTCTGGTTAGCTGTGAATAACCAATATATTTTATCCAGTAGAATGACATTGGAAACTCATTATATGTGTGCTCATGCTTTCAGTTTCCCATTATAAACAGTGTGTCATTTCTGTTTCTGAAATTGCAGTGTCCTGTATTCTACTCTACCTGTGTGACAGAGGTAATCATCGAGTTGAGGCCAAAGTCTTGGCATACGTCCGTGGTGCCGGGAAACGAAATCATGCTCACCACCTTCAGGATTCGAGGCAGCATTTCATAAAATTTAATTTGAGAAATTTAATTCAATTCTTTTAATGTCATTGCATTTCCAAAATTAAAAGAAAGTTGAATTCTGAGTTTCATTTAACCGACTAATGGTAATAGAGATGGGGTGTTCAAGTACAAATATCTGTCCTGTCTGTTTGTGAGCTCTTAACCGAGCTCGGTACTTTGAGTCCCCTTAGTAAAACAGAATCTTATCAACACTCTAGTATCCTAAACCCCAACAAGTACCTTTTTAATAAGTACAGTATTTATACTTTGACTATTACACAATTGAAGGATGGTATTGGATACCTTATCAAGGTAATGGAATATTCTCGTAATCTCTCTGATCACTCTAGGAATAAGCAAGTGTCACTTTCTGATGCACTTTCCAAAACTAAAGTAGTACTTAGAATTCTAATGCAAATTCTAATCATAGGTTTAGTACAGTACCTAAACAAGTAGTTGTGTACCAGACTCAAAATAAGTCTAATTCGTCATCTAGCAATTCAAGTACTTGGAACAAGTCTTATCTCTTTTGTAAGGATATTCATAATACTAAGTTTTGTTCTAATTACGCAACTCATGAAGCCAGGAAGAATAGAGTTAGAACTATATTTAGTGTGTATGCAGAAAGGCCATAGAGCCTCACAGTGTAGAGAGACGGCTGAGTGTAGAGACTGTAATGGCAAACATCATACCTGTCTCTGCTTGAAACTAACCAACCTTAGTACAACTGTTAATCAAGTGTCAGTTGTGTCTAATGCCCCAACAGTGATTAACAATGGAACTAACCTTAACAGTAACATTCCCACTAATCAAGTAGTAGTGGATGAAAAGCTTAGAATCCTGTCAGGAAGAAATGACAGTGTAGCTAATTCTGTTCAAACAGATGTCCAGACTAATAAGGTTCCACTTCCTTCAGTAGCACTTCCTACAGCAATTGATAAGATTTCTGGTGCTGGGGCAAGTAAAACAGTTAGGATATTTTTAGATACCGGTGCTCAACGGTCTTTCATCCATTCTGCAGTAGTAAAGCACCTCAAACACAATCCAGTGTTTTGTATCTCACTTCAACTGATTTCATTTGGTAATCAAGTCGAAAACATTTTGGTACACAACGTATTCCGATTTATGCTGTCGTCTATGATAAGGTTAACACCACGTTATATGTACCTGGTATTGCTAGTGATGCAGAAACACTCAGATAAAAGGGGATCAAACTTGCAGATCCTAGCATTGATTTGGATGTGATTAGTGACATAGGTATGGTAATTGGTGCAGATTACTATTCTAGATTTGTGACCAACCATACTTTCTATTCCGGAATTACACTTTTGTCTAGTCCAGCAGGTTCGATTATCTTTGGACCTATGCCAAAGTGGGCAACTAGTTCTCAGTCAGTTAACACAGTTAATGGGCAACATGTGCTTTGTGCTCTTGTAGGAGTACAAATCCTTGAGTCCGAAGTTCAGAACCTTTAGAATTTAGATGTTATTGGTATTAAGAATCAAACTTTAACGTCTGAGGAAGTACAATCATTGAATCATATTTAGTCCACTTGCCAGAAGGCAGACAATCAGTATTTTGTGGAATTACCCTTTAAGGGCTCTGAGAGACCAGCAACTAACTACAGAAGAGCTTATGGTCAGCTCATGCCACTAGCTAAATCCTTTGCAACTCGTCCAGAACCTTATTGACAATACTCAGAGACTTTCAATGAGTACATTGAATTGGGATTCATTGAGAAAGTTAATAACCCTACATTTACAGACGTATTGACTCATTACTTACCTCATCATCCAGTCTACAAGAATTCTCCTACCACTCCTATTAGAGTAGTGTTTAATGCTTCTAGTAGAGCTGATTCAAAATCAAAGAGTCTGAATGAATGTTTACCAACAGGCCCAAGCCTAACCCATAAACTTGTTAATTCACTCATTGAATTTCGTGCTAACCTTGTAGCTGTTGCATCAGACATTTCCAAAGCCTTCCTACATGTAGGTAATTTGCCAAACTGCAGAGATTTCTGTAGATTTTAGTGGTTGAGGATAAAACACTTCAGAAGGTAGTTACCTATAGATTTAAAGTAGGACTTTTTGGTGTTACATCATCTCCCTTTTTGCTTCAGAAAATACTCACATATCACTTGGAAACACATTCACATCCAGTAGCTACGTCTCTGATCTCTCATTTCTATGTAGATCATTTTGTTTGTACCTATTCAGACTCTGAACAGTTAAAATCAGATTATCCCATTGTGAATTCTATTTTAGCAGAAGCCTCTATGCCATTACAAGGTTGGGTGAGTAATGTTGTAATGATTAATGATGAAGTAGGTGTTGATCATGACCAATTGAATCTAAATAATGTAAATGTCTTAGGAATTTCTTGGAATGATGTAAGCGATGAAATCAAATTGTACTCCAGTAAGAAGGTGTGCAAGGAAGAGTTTGTGCATCATCAAATCACCAAGAGATTAGTTGTATCTGTAATTGCTAGTGTATTTGATTCTTTAGGATTGTTATCACCAATCTTGATCAAGGGAAAGTTATTCATTTCAAAATTATGGAGAAGTAAGTGTTCTTGGGATGAACCTTTGCCAGAACCTTTAGTACAAGAATTTTCAGTTCTTTGCAGAGATTTGAATCAGATATCAACCATTCAATACTCTAGATTGTAATTGTCCATGGTGTGTCAGATTTGCACATATTTTGTGATTCATCTAAAGTAGTTTATGGTTTAGTTGCATATGCTGTGGACTTAAGAAGAAAATCTCGTGATAGCATTATTAGTAAAGCAAGAGTATCACCAAATCCTCCACTCACCATTCCTAGATTAGAGTTACTCTCACTTACTTTAACCTCAGCATTGGCTCAGACACTCTTGTCTAATGAGAAATTAGCATTCAAACTTTGCACTATATGGTGTGACAGTGAAGTTACCATTAATTGGGTGTATCATGATTCATCATCAGATGTTTTTGTGAAAAATAGAGTGTCTGAAATTCGGAATTTGCGATCTAAGTTTGATTTGAACATTTACATGTCCCATCTAGAGAGAATCCTGCAGATATATTGACCAGAGGTGTTAGTGTATCAAAGTTGAATAGCAATGTCATGTGGAGACATGGTCCTTATTTTTGCTTAATCCATCAGAATATCTACAACAGAAGGAGTTCATTGTTAATTCTACAGTAATGTATGAGATTTTAACAGAACCTAATGTTAATGAGCCCATACTTCCTCATTTTGAGATGAGTAACTATTCATCTCTTACTAAAGTTATGAGAATCATGTCTTATGTAAAACATTCTGTAATCATTTATCCATGACAAGTTCAGGTTGAATACTCTTCATGCTTGTGTTAGATTAGCCCAGTTGCAAAGTTTTCCTACTTTATTTGCATTTATTAACGACCTGAGCAAAGTGCTAAACCAGCTTCAGAACTCATCAATTAGTCAAACAATTAGATTTACATTTGAGCAAAGATCAGTTGATTTGTTGTGGTAGTATATTACAGAATTCAGATCTGTCTCCTGAAGCTCAATTTCCAATTTACTTACCTGCCAAACATCCATTGACCAAACTTATAATAGTTCATTATCATATTCAACTCATCATTGTGGATTAGGACAAATGTTATCAGGACTTAGGAAACAGTTTTGGATCTCTAAAGGTAGAGTTATTGTGAAGAAAGTATTAAAATCATGTATTTTGTGTAAAAAGGCAATTGGCAAGACGATCTCTCAACCAGGTCCCTCTCTATTACCAGAGGGAAGAGTCAGATTTGTTAGACCCTTCAACTCAGTTGGAGTGGATTTTACTGGTTTCATCACTATTTTTGACCCTAAAACTACGAGTAACTACAGTGAGAAGGTTTATGTGATTACCTAATTGTGATTACCTAATTGTGTTTACGGGAAAGAGCCCAAAGCTCGTATCTTCCCGTCTCCTGATCGCTTCCATTTTAGACTTAGTGATACTTATCATACCTGTCCTTAAAACTATGGATTGAGATAGCATTAACTACCTCCTT
>JAXCGZ010001406.1:0-17317 GCA_037179515.1 Halocaridina rubra
ATCAGGAGTAAAATCACTCTCTGGGAATGCGCATTTTCTGATCCCAAATCAGTTGTTCTTAAATGGGAAGCACTTACCTTACAGAGAGGGAATAATATATTTGGAGGTAAAAAGGAAGTTGAGATGATCTTTAAACTTAGAAAGAATGTACTTTGTTCATTTCTAATGCATATGAAAAGAGACCAATATGCACAACTGTGTGGGCGATAACGAATTTACAGTTCTTAAAAGCAAAGAATGGAAAAATTGGTTTCACATTTAATTCCATTTGAGGTTTGAAACACGTGGCTCACAGAACGTAATTCTAGAGGAGAGATTGAGAATACTTAGGATGGAATGAGAGAAAACGTGATGATTACTGTCCTATATGATCTAATTGTGTAATTAAGTACAGAATTTCATATATGCAGGCCGCGGTAACTGAGTGGTAGCCGCGAGTTATAAAGCTGTTAACTCCGATTTTGATCCCACAACAGTGCTGGGCGTGAAAAGTCTTAATCCCCCAGTTATAACCTGTTTGTCCCAATTTGAATTGGGACAAACTGTGGCTAACAAAATGGTGCATAGCTGCATAGAATTTACTACATTAATGAATACACGAAATAGCAACAAAGTCTCATAAACAATATGATATATCGCGATTAATTTTTTCAAATAAATTTTGCAGACACAATTTTAAGATAGTAATTCACAAAACAGTAAGAAAGATGACAGGGCAGAATCATAATATAAAAGATTACTTCCAGATAAAAAAAAAAAGATCTTATCTCTTCTTATCTATCTAGCATTCATTGTTGGTCTGTTTCTACTGTGTCTATTATGTTATCTGGTAGACTCCCAAAGGCCCATTGATGCAGAGAGGGGATGGGGGTGTCTAGAGACTTGGTCCTGGGGTATGAGGGTTGTTGTTTGCATTTTTATGAGTTACTAAAAATCCACGTTATGGTGGTGGACACGGGCATCTTGGAGCTGAGAAATAAACTCTGGATACCTTCCTAACTGTCCCGAGTCGAGCGCTCTAACCACTGCGCTACCGAAAACTGAATGAAGTAAGTATAAAAAGACATTTAGACTTTTATTAGTGAATATTTGTAATGGATTTGAAAGTAAAATAATTGATTTATATTATTTATGCTTGAAGTACTCACTTTTGAGTGGATTAATGTCAGAAAAAAATATACTAGACCGCAGTAGCGTAGTGGTTAGAATTATCACCTCTGGAGATGACAGACCCACGATCGAGCATACCTCGGGGTATTAGATAAAGCATGAAGCTAATATTCCTTAACTACAACCTCTCTGTGTCCACCCCCATTACAAATGGGATTAAGAGACACATAAAAGCTTAAAAAGTCAGGTAAAAAAGCCATCAAAGGTTGTTTTATTTTTTGTTTGCAAGGAATTTTAACAAAAGTATTGCTTAACATCTTAAAACAATAAACACAGAAATAAACACACAAAGAACTTAAGTTGTATCCTGACATTTTTCCATAAAAGAAAGAAAAATACCCGTTTTGATATTCAAAGAAATTATAGTAACAAAAACAAAACAGTGCATTGAAATACAAAAACAAAGAAAACAATGTCTCTAAATATTAACAATAATATATACTATAATATATTTTGATAACATGCAGCTCAATTACAACACGCAACTCCATAAACCCTGAGGGATGGCCACAACTGTAACAAAGGATATGAATAAGAACTTCAACATAACATGTCAAGCTACATCTCCCTTTTATTTTATTATTATGCAGCATAAGTGGCTGCAGTCTTCATCAACTGGAGGGAGATTTAAAACTGATATCAATTGGACCTCCTTAGTTGATGGAGGCAGCAGTCTCCAAGAGACCAGTGATTGTTTCGCATATATATGCATTTCCTGAGACAAATCTACCAGTATGCTTACGCCTAGATCTCTCTCACTCTCCATTTCGTGAATTTCTGCCCCTGCAATTGAACATTCATACTTGGGCCTTCTTGCACTTGTACCCATTCTCATTACTTTACATTTTGAAGTATTGAATTTCATTAGTCACTTTTCTGACCAATTATGCATATTATTTACGTCTTCCTACAGTTCTCTACCATTGTTCTCGTCTCGCACTTTTTTCACAATCTTTGCATCATCTGCAAACATATTCAAGAATAAATTTACAGGTTCTGGTAGGTCATATACATGTCCAAGGAACACAAGTGGCTCTAAAAGTGAACACTGTGGAACTCCACTACTAACCCTTTTCCAGTCGGTCATTGAGTGTCTTGCTCTAACCCTCTTGTCCTTCCGTCTAAGTAAGCTTTTTATCTATCCCACGACATTTCCACCTATTCTTGTCATTGCTCGCAGCTTCTCAATAAGTCTCCCGTGTGGAACCGTATCAAACGCCTTCTGGAAATCTAGGAATATGCAATCTGCCCAGCCCCTCTCTTTCTTGTAAGATCCGTCTTACCTCATCATAGTATTCTAATAAGTTTTTTACTATTGCTCTGCCTTCTCTGAAGCTATGTTGTCTCACTGACAAAAAGTTGAAAGATTCCAAGTGAAGAGAGATGCGTTTTCTTAATAGTTTCTCCATAACCTTGCAAACTATGTTGGTCAAAGAAACAGGTCTTTAGTTTAGATCTGTATCCTTCTTTCCCTTTTATGATAATTGCTAACACGTTCGCTTGTTTTCAACATATTGGCATCTCCGCAGATTCCAGAGACTTTTCAAAAATGATGCATAGTGCCACCGATATTGGCTCTATGGGCATCTAACTCCATCAACGTTCTGCATACCTCTGGCTGAAAAGATGATATTTTCTAATACAAGCCCATGAGCTCCTATCTTTGCAAACAGAGGAGATGGAGTATTTTCTGCTGTAAATACTGACTGACACTACTTGTTCAATTCTGTGCAGATCTCTTCATCCATTTCAGCGATGCATCTATCCACTCTCTTTAACTTTAAAACCTGTTCTTTGATAAAGCTGTGAAAAAGCTTGGGATATTTTTTAGCCTTCCTGGTGAAACCCATTTCATAATCCCTCCCTGCCTCTCTTGTTTAACTTAGATAATAATTTCTTGCTATTTTATGTCTGCCAGGCATTTATGTTTTTTTTTCCTCATATACCTGTTCCAGCATTTGTCACTACACTCCTTAGCTCTCTTACACTCATTACTGAACCATTTTTCTCTGCCATGAATAACTCCTATTTTTGTGGAAGGTATGCAACAATTTACTATCTTCACATATTCCTCATAAAAGATTTCGTACATTTCTGGTACAGATTTGTTGTTAAATAAGGTCATCTAGTCAATAACTGCAATAAATTCATTAATTGCTATGTAATCTCCGTTTGGATAGTTCTTCCTCGAGTCCTCAGTGTCTCTGTTTTCAGGCATAACATTTTCGATGTGATATACTCTATCAACAACACATAGTGGTAACTTTTTCAAATCTGTGAATCTGCTATTGAGATCTAGCATTATCAAAACAAGTTGGGTTTCTCCCCACAGATTTAATAATGACTCATGGCCATAGGAAAAGAAAGGACCTTGCCTGCATTTCTCTCCAATATGAATTCTCTAAGATCTGTACCGCAAAAATTTAAGTAAACATATTTCTTCATTTCCTCTTGCACAAAGGTTCTCAAATCTATGGTATATCTAGACAACATCCCTACCTGTGTCTAAGAGAGACAACACATCATTGGCACCAATTCCATGTTGAATTCCTATAAATGTACTGCATAAACTGAATCAATGGCCTACAGGCACAATTGTCTAGCCATTTCGCGGGGGCAAACAATGGACACAACCTGGGTTATCTACAAAATATCCCAAACTACAGTCATACCAAAATAAACACCAAAGAGCTTATGAAACGATCCCCTATCCGCGAGACTACAGAAAGAGACACAATACAAACCTCTCTTATCGCCGTCTACGCACAAGAGACTTCTCCTGGATAGATGGCCCTTACAACCCTAGACACTCACCTGGGCATACAAATTTTGGGAAGGCCCGATCAAACCATGGCACGTACTCAAATCAGCGTTACCCATCCAACAGCAGGTACACACACCAGGATCCATGGCCCAACCCCAGAACACACTATAATGATGACTTCCCAGCAGAATCACACAGTCGAAACACATCATGGACAATTCCAAGAACAAACTACAACTTTGACTATAGATACCACCCTGATGAAACATGGTAAGAATGTAACATTAGTACATGTGAGCGCTCAGTCCCTTCTCGCTCATTTTGAGGAAATAATAATGCTAACAAAAGACTACAACAGAGACATCCTCTGTGTAAGTGAAACTTGGCTTCCTCCTACAACTGAAAATTAATATGTGAATATCCCAGAGTTTAAAATATTTTGCAATGACCATGGCCGAGGGAATGAGGTCTGTACTTATGTTAGAAATTATCTTAGTGCATCAGAAATAACCACAGGTCTAGAAAAACCTGAAGAGCTCGAAGATTTATGGATCACTGTGCAGTATCAGAAACTTCTATCTTTCATTGTAGGGTGTGTTTACCGTCACCCTAAAGCACCTACCAGTTCATTCAGTCATCTGCTAGAAACATTCAGAAATATCTGTGAGCGCCATAAACCCATATACATAATTGGGAACTTTAATGATGACTTGCTCTCAGCAGATAACAAAATGAAAAGGGTGATCAACACTGTGAAGTTAACACAAACAGTGAAAAAAACAACCTGCATAACCCCTAATTCTAGGACTCTAATAGCTCTGATAATAACAAATAAAGTGGAAAGTATACCCTATTTGGGACGTAGTTCCCTGCCCAATTGCAGACCACGAGCTGAACATTGCTATGCTAAACATAAACAAGCCCAAGTGGAAGCCTCTTTTCAAGACAATCAGGTGTCAAAAAAATTACTCCCCTGATATCTTTTGTGAAACATTAATCAACAACACAAATGCACTTAATAGAACTAAAAACACAGATAACGTCGATTTGCAGGTTGAGATTCTAACAAAAGTCTACCGTGAATGCTTAGATAGTTGTGCACCCATTGTAACAAGAAAAAATAACCAGCCCCTCAGCCCCCTGGCTAATTAATGACATCAAAGAGGCAATGCAAATCAGAAATCAAATACAAAAAGAGCTAAAAATTAATAGATATGATATGACTCTCCGAGAACGTTATAAAACAGAAAAGAAGAGTGTCAGATATATCATCAATGTAAGTAAAAAAGACTTTTACAAAAAACAATTTAATGAATCTAGACATGATACAGCAGCAACATGGAAAGTGATAAGAAGCATGATACCAAATGAAAAGACTACTCAGAAAGTTATGAAAATATTACGGAGTTGAAAGACAAAGCAGAAAACTTTAATAACTATATTGCTAACGTTGGCAAAAATGCATATGAGAAAACACAAGAAAACATCAACTCAGTGGATATGAGTAATTGCTTAAAGGACAATTCTTCCAATGTAAACACAAGAGAGTACTTCAAGATAAATCCTATCGATTGTGCCACCCTAATTCTTACCATAAAGAGCCTAAGAAACTCTGGCTCTTATGGTCCAGATGGTATACCATTTCAGTTCATCAAAGATGCTCTACCCATGATTGTATCTTATATTTTAACTATTATGAACACTTCCATTGTTATTAAAGAGTTTCCTGACTCTTGGAACAAATCACATATAAAACCTCTGCATAAAAAGGGGGGCAGAGAAGATGTGACAAACTATCGTCCCATTTCCCAGCTACCCATTTTCTCTAAAATGTTAGAAAAATTGTTGCATGCCAACTTATGTCATATATTAGAGTCAAATAGACTATTATTCATTAACCAACATGGTTTCAGACCGAAACTGCACTGCTCAAAGTTACGAATAGAATCTATAATAACATAGATATGAAAAAAATATCTCTGCTTGTATTATTAGACTTATTGAAAGCCTTCGACAGTGTAAACCATGAAATTCTTATATGTAAATGTACTAACCTAAATATTGATCCGAACTGGTTTAGAGAGTATCTATCTAATCGCAAACAGTCTATACGTCTTAACAACATTATCTTTTTGCCAAATCATTTGGTGTTCCACAGGGATCAGTACTTTGTCCTATCATCTTCTCCATTTACGTAAATTATCTATCTTCTTTCATTTCTGACTGTCTAGTTGTACAATATGCAGATGACACTCACTACTCCTTAATGGTGATATTAATAATCTCCCAGAGCTAACCTTAAGAGCAGAAAACACTCTGTCAAAAATTAAAACCTATTTTCAAGAAATTGGGCTGTAAATTAACAAAAATAAAACACAATGCATGTTTGTTGGTTCAAGGTTTCATATAGCACAAATTCCAGAAAACACAACAATTAATTTTTGCGACTATATTATTACACCTAGCAAAACAGTCAAAACCCTAGAAATTCACTTTGATAACTACATGTTGTTTGATTCCCATATAGATAAAGTATGCAAAAAGGTTACAGGAACATTAATGTACTTATCATGTATAAAAGACAATTTTGAAACTACCACTCGAATAACTGTTCTTGAATCTCTAGCCTTAAGTCACATTAATTACTGTACAACTGTTTGGGGAGCTACCACTAAGACTCAGATAAACAGAATACAGAAGCTTATTAATTTTGCAGCTCGAGTTGCCCTGGGAGGAATAAGAAAATATGACCACATCACACCAGCTCTCAATAAACTTGGGCGGCTGCAGGCAGAAAACAAGGTCGCTTATGCTATTTATGTTTTTGTATACAAAATTTTGGACCATCATTATCCTAGCTGGCTATTTGATTTAAAAACGGTCAGGGATATAAGGGGAACCAACACAAGACAGAGCAGTGAGCTCTCTATTCAGAGAACAAACACAGAATAAAATTCAAAGATGATTACTATTAAAGGGCCAACATTCTGGAACAATATTCCAGAGCATCTTAAAAATGCATCCTTCTTCACAGCTTTCTAAGGCAAACTATATAGTTTTCTTTTGGACAAATAGTTGCTGCTCACACATAAACTAAGCTTAATGATTTAATGCAATTTCCCATAACACTAACCTCTCTATATGTAAACTGATATCGACGTATCTGTTCTCTAAGTTAAGAACTAATTATTCTCATTGAAAGGAAGACAAATATAGTAATGATGCCGATAATAATGATACAGTATCTAGTGTTATTATTACTATATTATTAACATTATTGTTAACATTTTTACTACATCATTATTATTTTCTATAAAAGCTACATTTAATTTAACTGTATGTATTACCCTCTTACTTAGTAGTTCAATTACATGTTTACTTATAAGTTACTTTTATTTTTAGAAGAATAATCATTGTACAAAAAGGGAAATAAATGTTTGCTTGTTTGCTTGTTTGTTTGTTTGTTTGTTTGTTTGTTTATCCTACACAATTTTTTCCTCGTGGTGCATGAGAAGTCTCACCCAAGATGGGCAGACGTGATAAGCATCACCTCATTATCTAAAAAACTGACAATGTGACTTGCATATCTGTATGTGCAACTATCTATATCTTTCCTAAATAAAAGTGAGCAAATAAGTGTTCATATTTTTAGTGAATGTTAAGTAAAAGGTATACACAAAGTGTGCTGCATTATTACTTAACATAGAATATTACTATCAGCTGTTAAGTATCAAAGTTATTGGGAGTTGATAATTAAGAAAGCTTTATATTATTTCCTTTTACTTCGTTTTACACAGAAAAAAAGAGTTAAATTATAACTTCTGAGCATAGAATAAAATACCTGATAATGCTGATCAGGTTGCAAAAGAAAATTATTCATTTATACAAACATTTGATTACCGTGAACTTATAACTGTAAACAATTCATTCACGTTAAATGCACTTTTGCCATTAACGAGAGATACAGAATGTAAACTTAACATGGAAAGTTAATTAGATGTTCAAAACTAAATGATAAAATTTTTATGAGGAATGAAGCATTTCCTTACATTATGGTGTTCACTTTCCGTTGAATACTCTAGAGTCCAGACTGTGGACGAGGGTCAGAGCGTTCTCATGGTGTCTCATCTTCTACTGGGCTGACTTTGAAGAGCTTTTGAGATTCTAGACAAAAATTAAAAGGCATAACACCATCAGACAGTTTATAAACTCATCACGTAAAAAAAAAAATCTTTGATTTTTAGTAGTGAAATACTCCAATCATAACGTCTTTTGAGTATGCTTCACGATCACTGATATGTTGATACGAAGGCTTTCGACGCAGTTTTGTTCATTTTGTACTCAAGATAAAGTTCAAATTTAAGCCATTGTGAATTCCTAAGACAAGATTTCCCTTTCTGCAGAGAGACTCGCAGGAAAAAAATATGCATTTGCCATGATATTGCACTATAATATGCATATTTTCATCTGTCGTACTAGCGTAGTCGATTAGATCTTTGCAGGTACGGCTCTTCTAATGGTCAACATGTTTCATGTGGATAACAGTGTACAGGTATTATGAAATCAACGTTTCATTCTGATTTATGGCTCAGTGAGATCCCTCTCTCTGGAGTTGATGGAGTCGGCATTTAGGTAATAATACCATCTTGCAGTGGTTCACAAATTGGAGGATATTGCCTCCCGGAGGAATTCCAAATCAAAGGAACTGAATAATAATAATAATAATAATAATAATAATAATAATAATAATAATAATAATAATAATAATAATAATAATAATAATAATAAAATGAAGATTGCCCAGTAACATCCCCAAAAAGTATAACATACAGTTCAACTTCTATAAAAGAAGTCCCGACGGTCTCCTTAAAAGTACACCAAGGTCAGACCCCATTACAACTGTGCTCCCCATGGAAGCTGAGGTTCCTACAGGCAACAGACACCATTGAATCCGAAAGCCACTTAGAAGGGTCTGGAAGGGGAGCAAATTCGAATATACTCCTGCTAATTATTTTTAGGAGTTCGAAATCTTGTATAATTTTGGCGGAATTAATATTGTCAACCTTATTAAATGATTTATTACTGGAAGTGGTCGGTAAGTTGCTTATCAACACGCCCTCAATTACTCTTTTGGATATGACTTTTAAAAACTAAACTGCTCTTCACAAAGTTCATGTGGTGATTTTGGAGCTAGCAATGCTCAGCGACTACACTATTTTTAGTATACAAGGAAATCACTCTCATCTGTTCTTCGATCCTTAGCTCTAAGCTACGTCCAGTCTCATAACATAGATTACACTTTTGTATAGTTAATGACATACACTCCTGGACATTGTTAGTAGAGGGGCTAGGGGGTTCACATTTGCATCTCCAAACAATTTTATTGATAGTATTTTTTAAATTGATTGACAATTTTCAAATCAGCCTCCTTTAATTGGTTGGTTATATTTTCTAACTTGGAAAAAATGGGGGCTTCATAATCCCTTTGTTTTCAAGATTCCGTTTATTTCGTGGGGAGGAGCTGAAGAAGATAGCTTTTGCTTTGGTCAAAAATATATTTATAAAATGGGGTAAGTAAACTAAAAGTTTGAACCTATTGGTGACTTGGAAATTCTCTTAATCCAAAAAGACCAAGAAATTCATGGGATTTAAGTGTGTCTCTTGTAATATAAACTATCGTATAACCAACACTTGAAAAATATCAAATTCAATGTTTTTCATTGTAAATATATATCAAATTGTGATATAGAATTATCTTATATCATCTATACTTTCACGAATGACTGTTTGGGAAAAAGAGTGCTTCTGGAAAATGGTGCGAAAATTCACATTATCACAAATAAAAGCACATCAACTCAGAACTCTGTAACTCGGAACGTCGTCAGAGCACGATAGTTCACCGGTACACTGTGTTGCCAGACGAATACTCCAAAAAGTATCGAAATGCTGAATAACAAAAAATCAAATATTTCTCTGAAAGAAAAAGTTTTTCTTCAAGAAATGCAATTTCCCTCATTTCTGGTGTTCTGTTTTATACAATGCGATATTTCCTTAACTGTTGTGGGGCATTGCAGCTTTCAGGAGTTGTATTTCTAGATGAGGTCATTTTTATTGGGCTGAAAAAGTGAAATGTAAAGCTAAATACCTCTGTTGATATATTCGAGAAGGGTAGCGTTCTAGTATGCCGATTCTCATATTGACGAGTCAAGTTTGGCAAATCCTATATGGCCGAAATCTAATAATCTGAATTCATTATTGGTATAGTACAAATATCTGCAGGTATTGATTCAGGTTAGGTTAGTTTAAGTTAGGTTAGTTTAGGTGTTAGATAGTTATTTCATATAATATCCATCTATTGTCTGTCATGCTGTTTAGAACCAGGTATAACGTTGTGTGGAGCCCACGCCTCCTATATCTGATATTTGAGCTAAAACTACTGGGAAGAGTTTTGACCTCGAGACACACAAATGGTCACACTGTCATATGATCTGGGGTACTTACTTAATTGAAGGACAAGCCAAATTCAAATTTAATTGGGATAGGCATATACTGAAGAACCTCTAATCTCTATCTCCTTTTTGTACCTTGAATCTTGTTCAAGGTGTGTGAGGTATAAGTGAAGTGTTAGTTAACTCAGAAATTGAGTAATTCCTATTCAAGTCCAATGAGAGGCTAGGTCAAGTCATCAGTCTTTTCTAGGCATAGTCATCAGTCAGCCACCATGACACCAGCCGCCCAATGAAATACTACAACTAAAGGTATTTTGGACTTAATTATGACTATTCAAGGCAACTCCAGGTTAAGTTTTCCTTCAAGTGCTGTCCTTTCCCTATGCCTATATTTACACCGAATATTCTAGCGTATTGTTACACATCTCTTACAATCTCATTACATTTAGCAAGTCAAAATACTACCAGCTCTCCTTCCCTTGGCTCGTTTTATTCTCATTATTACTAAAATTATGGAAGGTTCACAGCTTATGGCCCCCAGTACCAGGCATACTCATAAAGGAATGCTAAGAATCTCCAGAGATCTTGTTGAATCCACTATTGGCATGAAGGTAGACACGCTTTGTGGTAGAAATGGTTCTGCCTTTAACTTTGCTCCTCCTGATAGATCAGCTTTTTTCACTCTTCACTTTTCTAAAATCCATGGTCTGAACTCCAATCTTTCAACTGTAGAACAGCACTTGAGTTCATCCAACCTAACCTCCTACCTCTTTCTGAAAGCCAGCTGTCTAGCCGTGTTGATCTGACCAATTTCAAATCTCTAATTATAACCTATATTCTCGTTTCCGTTCCAAAGATGGGATTTGTACCTACTGTAGCACTAACATGGACCTTAAATCTCCTGACTTTGATGTTCTCTGGCTGAAGATTTCTCTCTATTACCATTGTAGTTCTTTGCTTCTGCTACTGCTCTCCCAACCCCACTGACTATGTGCCTTTCTTTGAATATCTGTTCTCTTGCCATGAGTACTTGCTATCTTCTTAGCCACATGCTGAAGTTCTTTATATTGGAGACTTCAATGTATACCATATTGAGTGGCTTCATTCTTCTCACAATGATATGGGAGGAAGTGAGGCCCTTGCTTTTCTGTTAATCACTCTCTCGAGCAGATTATCAAACATTTTACTCTCATTTCCAATCGCCACAACTATGCAGCTATCACTCTTGACTTATTCTTTACTTCTAATTCTTCAAACTATTCATATTCTGTACTTTCCCTGTTGGTAAATCTGACCACTCTGTGATCTCAAGCTCATCCATTTTCATTCCCCCTCCATCAATTTCTCTTATTCAGTGTTGCTTTTGGCACTTCGAGCATACCCAACATTATGATTTGCGAAACTTCCTCTTTGACTTTCCATGGAATGTCTACTGCTTTCGGATCTGTAATCATTATCAGGTGGCCCTAAAGGTTGCTGAGATCATAGCCTCGGGAATGTAGACATTCATCACCTCGTCTATGAAAACTTTTTCTCCCCCTAATCCTTGGCTTGACTATGCCTGGTTATTCAGGCTAAGGATAGGGTATTGCACTCATTCCAAACCTCTCTTTTTATATTTAAAACACTCTGCTTTTATTACAGCCATAAATAGCTGCAATATTCACATTCAAAGGTCTAAAGCTTCTTTTTTAGGAAGGAAAGTTGATGATCACAACTCCACTCCCACTGATAACTGTTTCTGATTGTTTGCCAAAAACCTCTACAAAAACTTCTGACTCAAACTTTCCCCCTCTCATTCATTCTGATGATTTTATAGCTTGTTCTCCCACTCATAAAGCCACTCTCTTTGGCTCTCATTTTTCTGTCAACTTTTCCAAAAGCAATCCTGCCACACATGTTCTTCGTACTTTACTCCTTTCTAGTCCTATGCCCTACCTTATTCTTTCTCCATGCAAAGTCCATAAGGTTCATTGCTCTCTAAAGACGAACAAGGCATCCTGACCAGATGGTATACCTGCTTAATGAGTTTGCAGATGAACTAGCTCCCATGCTTTCGCGTATTTTTTGCCTCATTCTCTTAACCATAGTATCTATCCGTCATCTTGGAAGCACGCTCTAGTTCAGCCTTTTCCTTAGAAGGGCGACTACTCTATTCTTTCTAACTACCTACCTATTGCCCTAACCTCTGCTATCGCTATAGTATTCGAAACTAACTCAATTCTCACTTCTTGAAAAATCTTGAATCTAATTCTTATCTGTTCCTGCTTAGAATACTGCTCGCACAGCTGGGATGCTTCTTCATATACTTATCTTCTTGATAGGGTTGAATCTAAGGCAGTCAGACTCATTAATGACCATTCTCTTACTTTTCCTCTGGATCTCTCTCTTCGCCATAAGATTACAAAATCTCTTCCTCATTCTGTCATTCCTAATTCTTATAACCTATCTTTCTTCAGAAAGCGGATTTATCATCATCTCAGGGCCTAATCCTGTCATATCAGCATTTCCTTTTCCTATTGTGTATCTTTCAATTACTTCTGCCTTGTCCTTAAATTTCTACTGTCTCTTCGTTTTAATGTTTTCCTGGTGCCCAGGTCTGATAAGGGCAGTTTTCTTGCCTGTCCCTGTGTCACCATGAAAAAATAGATATTTCAATAGATATGTACAGTGCAGTTAAAATTTTCCCCAAAGAGAACTTAAAACAGGTTACCATGTGAGAAAATACTAGTTCAGTTACACATGGAAACTAAATTCACAGGTATATTTTATGCTATACTCTCCTCATCCATTTTGGTTAATATATACAGCTTTTAAACCAAATGTATGATATGGAGTGATCCATCAACTCGAAGAATACAAGAAAGTTGCATAAAATTAACAAAAAATATAAAATATTTACTAAGTTTATTGTTTTCTGTTTGATACCTGACCTAACCTAACCTAACTATATTAGTGCATTGCACTCTTAAGACTGTCTAGCAAGAGAGGGATGGGCGAAGGTGCATAATAGTTTTACAATGTATTGTGAATAATATCATCTCAGATACTATGTGTAACTTCATTGCGAATGAGAACTCATCTTGTATGAATTTTCGCTGATCATTAACTTAAACATTGTATCGGTTTACCTTCATATTTTTATTTGTAACTATCGAGAGTGGGAATTTTAACTAAACGAACTTCTTATATGTTACATTTTTGGTTAGAAATTATCTAAGTATATATTAAATTAAAAATGTTTCTCGAATACTGGAGTCTCCAATTTGATCCACTCACCTGACATTAACCTTAACACTTATTCTCATTCTTCTTCCATTATAGCTTTTTCCGCTTATCCAGGATCGCTATTTCTGGGAAGCCGTTTCCAACGATTCCTATTTTCGACGTCATCCACTGTAAGATCTTTTTGTTCCATATTAGCTGTCATACGCTCCATCCACTTTCTATTCGGTCTCCCCCTTCTCCTCCTACCTGGCACCTCCATCTCCAACACTCTCCTCCCACCACACTCCTGATCCCTCCTCATGACATGTCCGAACCAGTGAAGTCTCTTTTCTTGTATTTTCTTAGACATTTCTATAATTTTAGTTGTTCCTCTCACTAAATCATTCTTAATCCTGTCATTTCTTTTGATTCCAATCATCCATTTGCCGAAGCATCCTCATTTCTGCCACATCCATTTTCTTTTCATAAGATATCTTCATGAGCTAGGTCTCTGCTCCATATCTCATCGCAGGTGTCACTACAGTTTTATGCACTTTTTTCTTCAACTTCACATTTATCCTCTGGTCACGCAACACTCCAAATACACTTTTCCAGTTGTTCCATCCTTCTTGGATTCTGCTGTTTACCTCCACTTGGAGTTCTGCATTTTCCTCCACATATGAACCGAGGTACTTGAATTTTTCTGCCCTCTTTACTACTTCCTCCTGTAGATGTATGTCACCCAACTGATAGGTGGGGTGACAACACATATACTCTGTTTTTGTTCTACTGATTTTCAGTCTTCTACTTCCAATGCCTCTCTCCATCTATCCAACTTCCTCTCCACTCCCTCTCTGGTCTCATCACACAACACTACATCATCAGATATATGGGCTCAATAACGATCCCTGATGCAGCTCAACCCCTACTACAAACTCCTCTGTCAATCTAACACTTGTCCTTACTCGTGTGCATTCGCCTTCGTACATATCTTTAATTATTCTAACAAATATCATGGATGTTCCTCTCTCTCTCAGGCATCTCCAGATCTCTTGCCGTAGGACTCTATCATAGGCTTTTTCTAAATCTTCAAATACTAAATGCAATTCCTTTTGGCCTTCTGTATATTTTTCCATTAGCTGTTTTATGGCAAAAATTGCATCAAATGTGCATCCAAACTGTTCTTCCCCAATCTTTGTCTCTTCCCTTGACCTACGTTTTATAAACCTTTCCCATATATCCATCGTGTGCGAAATTAGTTTGATTGCCCGGTAATTATTACAAATTTGGACATCCCCATTCTCCTTAACTTATGGCATGAGAAAGCTTTTCCTCCATATCTAAACACTTAGTCTCTTGATAAATAAGACAGAAATTCAGTGAAACGTTGTGATGACATCAATACACTTTGATTAGGGTTATTAATCAGACTCAAATGAAACCACTAATTCTTTTATTTACAAACACGATAATGAAGATACATAAGAGATCACCTGCCTAATGATAAATACATCAACAAGATTGTCTACCTAGAGTTTACTAGCAAAGTGATCCGGAATAAATATCTCGAAGCACGTGAGTTGTAAGAGACTTTCCACCACTACTTCCCTTTTAGAGTCATATGTAGTAACCTATATGCACTCATTTCACTCTGCACATGGCAATGGAACTTTACTTTAAATAAGTCATGTGTGATGGGCTAGTAATTGTGAGTATTACTTAATTTCTTCATCATAAAAGGTAACAGCCAATTTAAAATCTGAAAGGGTGTGATGGTAGTCACTTTATCACTGAAAATACCATGAGAATAGACCATCAATTTCACACATCTAAAATATATATCTAAAATTCATCAACAATGACGCCAAATGTATATTCCGAATACAGGACTCGAAATACATACAAATGATATAGTACACCACACGTTTTATTGTAAAACTTCACAAAATTCAACAGCTTTGATTATGCTTTCTTGAACATCGTAAAATGAACAGCTAGTGAGCGCTGTGCAATGTAAAACTTCTATCCACCGCGGGAAAACTCTCGTACATATGACATGCGATCAGTCCCTTCTAACCGACAGTGTAAACAATTTAAAAAACGGAAAACTGACATCAAAACAACCACGAAAATTGGTAATGGTTTTATACTTTTCATTTGCCTCCTGAAAATCTTCAATACAAGGCTGAAGAGAATTGCAGGTCAATTGAAAATCAAATATTTACTTGATTTTTCGTACTAGTTTTTATGAGTATTTTCCGTTGGAGTTTCAGAAAGTATTTTTATTTTCAGTTAGCAGGTAGTAACCATTCATACCTTTCCCGGTGTAAGGGGAGGAGCAAATATTACAAAGACGAACACTTTCTTATTAATCCTTATGATGGTTTGTTCAGTGGGTTTTACACAAACCAAAACACTTTCACTAACAGCCTTTACTGGCATGTTAAGTTGACCATTAACAACGTGTACAAAATTCTTCAAATATTAAACCATTTTATCTTAGTACACAGTACCACAGTTAAACATTGTAGAAATTTTCCGTCTAAGTAAACAGGGCCACAGTGAACCATTGTAGAAAACAGAGAGCAATGCTCTGTGCTCTAATGAGGAACGTGGCTATAGCTTATTCTTGAAAGAGACTATATCAATTGTAAATATTTTTGTTTTATTATGCAATAACTAATTTCATTTCAGATTTTCATTTCTTTGGAGTCTCTTTATTCTACTAATTATCATGTGCCATAACGTCGTGTAATATGTAACATTCATGACTGTTGAACGGGTTTTGTTTGACATTGTATTTTATATTTTGGTTATTATTATTATTATTATTATTATTATCTAGGTCACTAAAGTATTTAGCATTATTGGTGATAATACACCGGATGTCTAAAAATTATATAATGAGAATGAAAGGCATCAACAGGATCTTGAGAGCGGTGGAAATGTTATATTAATTGTAAAACTAACAAAGCTAACATCACATTTTTCTAAAATATATATAATAAATAATATGTACGACATCTTGTTTCACTACAAAATGAACTATATGAACTAGATTTACTATTTTTTTTTCTCAGATTTAGCTCTTAAAATAATAGCAAGGTCTCAAGATAACAGCACACCAGACTATTAAATCCGGCATTCATCAACCCACATTTTACTTTGGCATTCATGGCTAAAAATGCAAATATTGAATGGCTTATGTAATATCATTATAATCTTAGTAAGATGCTACATTGTTTTTCTTTTAACTCTCTTAACAATGCAATAGCTTTTTATCTTTTCTTATATCATAAACATTGCAATTGGCGACAATTTTTTATCTCTCAGTACAATCACTGTGTCTCCTATTTTAAAACCTCAAATATAAAGGTTATACGTTTTTCCTTTTATTCCACTATACGGCGGGCTTTTGCAGATATGCTTAAATATATTTGACAATATCACTGTGTATAATCAGTGTCTCCTGTTTTAAATTCTTCGGATATGAAGATTATATTCTTCGCCTATCTTCCTTTTTATTCCACTAGGCGGTGGGTTTCTACAATTATAACTGAATCCTCAAAAAATTCATCTAGAATCTGAATTCCAGATCAAAACTTAGCACGAGGGTCTGCCCCTTTCTTTTTCCTCTCTTACTTTATTTAATTTTCGTGCTTTTCCCTCCAATTCCCTTATATCCTTAATCCCCTCCCTTTTTTACCTCTCCTATCCTGTCCCATCC
>JAXCGZ010001407.1:0-17280 GCA_037179515.1 Halocaridina rubra
AATTCCTGCTGGCTAGTACAGTGGTAACGCGCTGGCTTCGCATTCACGAGGTCGAAAGATCGGTCCCCGTCCAAGACCGAGAGTTTAAGCTGTTTACTGGCAGGAACTGCTGTGGGTGGACATCACAGTGGGGGGTTGGGGCTTGTCCTGGCTGACGAATACCCATTGTAAAATGGAAATAAAGTTTATACAATACTCAAATAAGCACATTACATATGTGAAAACATGAATCAAAGTTTACTCAGACCGGGACTCGAACCTAGGACTTATAATTACTAAGTCAAGGCGCTACCAACTACACACCACAGAAGGTATAAAAGGAATCCAACCTTATAGCTTATATCTGCTATACTTTGGAATGAACGCATTCTATCTGAATGCCACTATGTTCACATTACAGATTCCCCAACCTCACTCGTGGCTTCATGTTCGCATTTAATTCAATTCCCAATCTCATTCGGGTCATACAATACTCAAATAAGCACATTACATATGTGAAAACGTGAATAATTTTTTTACCCTGACCGGGACTCGAACCTAGCACTTATAATTACTAAGTCAAGGAACTACCAACTACACACTACAGTAGGTATAAAAGGAATCCAACCTTATAGCTTATATCTGCTATACTTTGGAATGAACGCATTCTATCTGAATGCCACTATGTTCCTATTAAAGATTCCCCAACCTCACTCGTGACTTTATGTTCGCATTTAATTCAATTCCCAATCTCATTCGGGTCATACAATACTCAAATAAGCACATTACATATGTGAAAACATGAATCATTTATTACCCCGACCGGGACTCGAACCTAGGACTTATAATTACTAAGTCAAGGTGCTACAAGATACACACCACAGAAGGTATAATAGGAATCCAACCTTATAGCTTATATCTGCTATACTTTGGAATGAACGCATTCTATCTGAATGCCACTATGTTCATATTACAGATTCCCCAACCTCACTCGTAGCTTCATGTTCGCATTTAATTTAATTCCCAATCTCTTTCGGGTCATACAATGCTCAAATAAGCACATTACATATGTGAAAACATGCATCATTTTTTACCCCAACTGGGACTCGAACCTAGGACTTATAATTACTAAGTCAAGGCGCTACCAACTACACACCACAGAAGGTATAAAAGGAATCCAACCTTATATCTTATATCTGCTATACTTTGGAATGAACGCATTCTTTCTGAATGCCACTATGTTCATATTACAGACTCCCAAACCTCACTCGTGGCTTCATGTTCGCATTTCATCCAATTCCTGCTGGCTAGTACAGTGGTAACGCGCTGGCTTCGCATTCACGAGGTCGAAAGATCGGTCCCCGTCCAAGACCGAGAGTTTAAGCTGTTTACTGGCAGGAACTGCTGTGGGTGGACATCACAGTGGGGGGTTGGGGCTTGTCCTGGCTGACGAATACCCATTGTAAAATGGAAATAAAGTTTATACAATACTCAAATAAGCACATTGCATATGTGAAAACATGAATCAAAGTTTACTCAGACCGGGACTCGAACCTAGGACTTATAATTACTAAGTCAAGGCGCTACCAACTACACACCACAGAAGGTATAAAAGGAATCCAACCTTATAGCTTATATCTGCTATACTTTGGAATGAACGCATTCTATCTGAATGCCACTATGTTCATATTACAGATTCCCCAACCTCACTCGTGGCTTCATGTTCGCATTTAATTCAATTCCCAATCTCATTCGGGTCATACAATACTCAAATAAGCACATTACATATGTGAAAACGTGAATAATTTTTTTACCCTGACCGGGACTCGAACCTAGCACTTATAATTACTAAGTCAAGGAACTACCAACTACACACTACAGTAGGTATAAAAGGAATCCAACCTTATAGCTTATATCTGCTATACTTTGGAATGAACGCATTCTATCTGAATGCCACTATGTTCCTATTAAAGATTCCCCAACCTCACTCGTGACTTTATGTTCGCATTTAATTCAATTCCCAATCTCATTCGGGTCATACAATACTCAAATAAGCACATTACATATGTGAAAACATGAATCATTTATTACCCCGACCGGGACTCGAACCTAGGACTTATAATTACTAAGTCAAGGTGCTACAAGATACACACCACAGAAGGTATAATAGGAATCCAACCTTATAGCTTATATCTGCTATACTTTGGAATTAACGCATTCTATCTGAATGCCACTATGTTCATATTACAGATTCTCCAACCTCACTCGTGGCTTCATGTTCGCATTTAATTCAATTCCCAATCTCATTCGGGTCATACAATACTCAAATAAGCACATTACAGATGTGAAAACATGAATCATTTTTTACCCCAACCGGGTCTCGAACCTAGGACTTATAATTATTAAGTCAAGGCACTACCAACTACACACCACGGAAGGTATAAAAGGAATCCAACCTTATAGCATATATCTGCTATACTTTGGAATGAACGCATTCTATCTGAATGCCACTATGTTCATATTACAGATTCCCCAACCTCACTCGTGGCTTCATGTTCGCATTTAATTCAATTCCCAATCTCATTCGGGTCATACAATACTCAAATAAGCACATTACATATGTGAAAACATGAATCATTTTTTTTCCCTGACCGGGACTCGAATCTAGGACTTATAATTACTAAGTCAAGGCACTACCAACTACACACCACAGAAGGTATAAAAGGAATCCAACCTTATAGCTTATATCTGCTATGCTTTGGAATGAACGCATTCTATCTGATTGCCACTATGTTCATATTACAGATTCCCCAACCTCACTCGTGGCTTCATGTTCGCATTTAATTCAATTCCCAATCTCATTCGAGTCATACAATACTCAAATAAGCACATTACATATGTGAAAACATGAATCATTTTTTACCCCGACCGGGAGTTGAACCTAGAACTTATAATTACTAAGTCAAGGCGCTACCAACTACACACCACAGAAGGTATAAAAGGAATCCAACCTTATAGCTTATATCTGCTATACTTTGGAATGAACGCATTCTATCTGAATGCCACTATGTTCATATTACAGATTCCCCTACCTCACTCGTGGCTTCATGTTCGCATTTAATTCAATTCCCAATCTCATTCGGGTCATACAATACTCAAATAAGCACATTACATATATGAAAACATGAATCATTTTTTACCCCGACCGGGACTCGAACCTAGGACTTATAATTACCAAGTCAAGGCGCTACCAACTACACACCACGGAAGGTATAAAAGGAATCCAACCTTATAGCTTATATCTGCTATACTTTGGAATGAACGCATTCTATCTGAATGCCACTATGTTCATATTACAGATTCCCCAACCTCTCTCGTGGCTTCATGTTCGCATTTAATTCAATTCCCAATCTCATTCGGGTCATACAATACTCAAATAAGCACATTACATATGTGAAAACATGAATAATTTTTTCCCTTACCGGGACCCGAACCTAGGACTTATAATTACTAAGTCAAGGCGCTACCAACTACACACCACAGAAGGCATAAAAGGAATCCAACCTTATAGCTTATATCTGCTATACTTTGGAATGAACGCATTCTATCTGAATGCCACTATGTTCATATTACAGATTACCCAACCTCACTCGTGGCTTCATGTTCGCATTTAATTCAATTCCCAATCTCACTCGGGTCATACAATACTCAAATAAGCACATTACATATGTGAAAACATGAATCATTTTTTACCCCGAAAGGGATTCGAACCTAGGACTTATAATTACTAAGTCAATGCGCTACCAACTATACACCACACAAGGTATAAAAGGAATCCAACCTTAAAGCTTATATCTGCTATACTTTGGAATGAACGCATTCTGTCTGAATGCCACTATGTTCATATTATAGATTCCCCAACCTCACTCGTGGCTTCATGTTCGCATTTAATTCAATTCCCAATCTCATTCGGGTCATACAATTCTCAAATAAGCACATTACATATTTGAAAACATGAATCATTTTTTTACCCCGACCGGGACTCGATCCTAGGAATTATGATTACTAAGTCGAGGCGCTACCAACTACACACCACAGAAGGTATAAAAGGAATCCAACCTTATAGCTTAGATCTGCTATACTTTGGAATGAACGCATTCTATCTGAATGCCACTATGTTCATATTACAGATTCCCCAACCTCACTCGTGGCTTCATGTTCACATTTAATTCAATTCAAAATCTCATTCGGATCATACAATACTCAAATAAGCACATTACATATGTGAAAACATGAATCATTTTTTTACCCCGACCGGGACTCGAACCTAGGAATTATGAATACTAAGTCAAGGAGCTACCAACTACACACCACAGAAGGTATAAAAGGAATCCAACCTTATAGCTTATATCTGCTATACTTTGGAATGAACGCTTTCTATCTGAATGCCACTATGTTCATATTACAGATTCCCCAACCTCACTCGTGGCTTCATGTTCGCATTTAATTCAATTCCCAATCTCATTCAGGTCATACAATACACAAATAAGCACATTATATATGTGAAAACATGAATCATTTTTTACCCCGACCAGGACTCGAACCTAGGACTTATAATTACTAAGTCAAGGCGCTACCACCTACACACCACAGAAGGTATAAAAGGAATCCAACCTTATAGCTTATATCTGCTATACTTTGGAATGAACGCATTCTATCTGAATGCCACTATGTTCATATTACAGATTCCCCAACCTCACTCGTGGCTTCATGTTCGCATTTAATTCAATTCCCAATCTCATTCGGGTCATACAATACTCAAATAAGCACATTACATATGTGAAAACATGAATCAATTTTTACCCCGACCGGGACTCGAACCTAGGACTTATAATTACTAAGTCAAGGCGCTACCAACTACACACCACAGAAGGTATAAAAGGAATCCAACCTTATAGCTTATATCTGCTATACTTTGGAATGAACGCATTCTGTCTGAATGCCACGATGTTCATATTACAGATTCTCCAACCTCACTCGTGGCTTCATGTTCGCATTTAATTCAATGCCCAATCTCATTCGGGTCATACAATACTCAAATAAGCACATTACATATGTGAAAACATGAATCATTTTTTACCTCGACCGGGACTCGAACCTAGGACTTATAATTACTAAGTCAAGGCGCTACAAACTACACACCACAGAAGGTATAAAAGAAATCCAACCTTATAGCTTATATCTGCTATACTTTGGAATGAACGCATTCTATCTGAATGCCACTATGTTCATATTACAGATTCCCCAAACTCACTCGTGGCTTCATGTTCGCATTTAATTCAATTCCCAATCTCATTCGGGTCATACAATACTCACATAAGCACATTACATATGTGAAAACATGAATCATTTTTTTACCCCGTCCGGGACTCGAACCTAGGACTTATGATTACTAAGTTAAGGCGCTACCAACTACACACCACAGAAGGTATAAAAGGAATCCAACCTTATAGCTTATATCTGCTATACTTTGGAATGAACTCATTCTATCTGAATGCCACTATGTTCATATTACAGATTCCCCAACCTCACTCGTGGCTTCATGTTCGCATTTAATTCAGTTCCCAATCTCATTCGGGTCATACAATACTCAAATAAGCACATTACATATGTGAAAACATGAATCATTTTTTACAATGACCGGGACTCGAACCTAGGACTTATAATTACTAAGTCAAGGCGCTACCAGCTATACTCCACAGATGGCATAAAAGGAATCCAACCTTATAGCTTATATCTGCTATACTTTGGAATGAACTCATTCTATCTGAATGCCACTATGTTCATATTATAGATTCCCCAACCTCACTCGTGGCTTCATGTTCGCATTTAATTCAATCCCCAATCTCATTCGGGTCATATAATACTTAAATAAGCACATTACATTTGTGAAAACATGAATCATTTTTTACCCCGACCGAGACTCGAACCTAGGACTTATAATTAATAAGTCAAGGCGCTACCAACTACACACCATGGAAGGTATAAAAGGAATCCAACCTTATAGCTTATATCTGCTATACTTTGGAATGAACGCATTCTATCTGAATGCCACTATGTTCATATTACAGATTCCCCAACCTCACTCGTAGCTTCATGTTCGCATTTAATTTAATTCGCAATCTCTTTCGGGTCATACAATACTCAAATAAGAACATTACATATGTGAAAACATGAATCATTTTTTACCCCGACTGGGACTCGAACCTAGGACTTATAATTACTAAGTCAAGGCGCTACCAACTACACACCACAGAAGGTATAAAAGGAATCCAACCTTATATCTTATATCTGCTATACTTTGGAATGAACGCATTCTATCTGAATGACACTATGTTCATATTGCAGATTCCCCAACCTCACTCGTGGCTTCATGTTCGCATTTAATCCAATTCCCAATCTCATTCGGGTCATACAATACTCAAATAAGCACATTACATATGTGAAAACATGAATCAAATTTTACTCAGACCGGGACTCGAACCTAGGACTTATAATTACTAAGTCAAGGCGCTACCAACTACACACCACAGAAGGTATAAAAGGAATCCAACCTTATAGCTTATATCTGCTATACTTTGGAATGAACGCATTCTATCTGAATGCCACTATGTTCATATTACAGATTCCCCAACCTCACTCGTGGCTTCATGTTCGCATTTAATTCAATTCAAAATCTCATTCGGGTCATACAATACTCAAATAAGCACATTACATATGTGAAAACATGAATAATTTTTTTACCCTGACCGGGACTCGAACCTAGGACTTATAATTACTAAGTCAAGGCACTACCAACTACACACTACAGAAGGTATAAAAGGAATCCAACCTTATAGCTTATATCTGCTATACTTTGGAATGATCGCATTCTATCTGAATGCCACTATGTTCCTATTAAAGATTCCCCAACCTCACTCGTGGCTTTATGTTCGCATTAAATTCAATGCCCAATCTCATTCGGGTCATACAATACTCAAATAAGCACATTACATATGTGAAAACATGAATCATTTTTTACCTCGACCGGGACTCGAACCTAGGACTTATAATTACTAAGTCAAGGCGCTACCAACTACACACCACAGAAGGTATAAAAGGAATCCAACCTTATATCTTATATCTGCTATACTTTGGAATGAACGCATTCTTTCTGAATGCCAATATGTTCATATTACAGATTCCCAAACCTCACTCGTGGCTTCATGTTCGCATTTCATCCAATTCCCAATCTCATTCGGGTCATACAATACTCAAATAAGCACATTACATATGTGAAAACATGAATCAAATTTTACTCAGACCGGGACTCGAACCTAGGACTTATAATTACTAAGTCAAGGCGCTACAAACTACACACCACAGAAGGTATAAAAGGAATCCAACCTTATAGCTTATATCTGCTATACTTTGGAATGAACGCATTCTATCTGAATGCCACTATGTTCCTATTAAAGATTCCCCAACCTCACTCGTGGCTTCATGTTCGCATTTAATTCAATTCCCAATCTCATTCGGGTCATACAATACTCAAATAAGCACATTACATATGTGAAAACATGAATAATTTTTTTACCCCGACCGGGACTCGAACCTAGGACTTATAATTACTAAGTCAAGGTGCTACAAGATACACACCACAGAAGGTATAATAGGAATCCAAACTTATAGCTTATATCTGCTATACTTTGGAATGAACGCATTCTATCTGAATGCCACTATGTTCATATTACAGATTCTCCAACCTCACTCGTGGCTTCATGTTCGCATTTAATTCAATTCCCAATCTCATTCGGGTCATACAATACTCCAATAAGCACATTACAGATGTGAAAACATGAATCATTTTTTACCCCAACCGGGACTCGAACCTAGGACTTATAATTATTAAGTCAAGGCACTACCAACTACACAATACGGAAGGAATAAAAGGAATTCAACCTTATAGCATATATCTGCTATACTTTGGAATGAACGCATTCTATCTGAATGCCACTATGTTCATATTACAGATTCCCCAACCTCACTCGTGGCTTCATGTTCGCATTTAATTCAATTCCCAATCTCATTCGGGTCATACAATACTCCAATAAGCCCATTACATATGTGAAAACATGAATCATTCTTTACCCCGACCGGGACTCGAACCTAGGACTTATAATTACTAAGTCAAGGCGCTACCAACTACACACCACAGAAGGTATAAAAATAATCTAACCTTATAGCTTATATCTGCTATACTTTGGAATGAACGCATTCTATCTGAATGCCACTATGTTCATATTACAGATTCCCCAACCTCACTCGTGGCTTCGTGTTCGCATTTAATTCCATTCCCAATCTCATTCGGGTCATACAATACTCAAATAAGCACATTACATATGTGAAAACATGAATCATTTTTTACCCCGACCGGGACTTGAACCTAGAACTTATAATTACTAAGTCAAGGTGCTACCAACTACACACCACAGAAGGAATAAAATGAATCCAACTTTATAGCTTATATATGCTATACTTTGAAATGAACGCATTCTATCTGAATGCCACTATGTTCATATTGCAGATTCCCCTACCTCTCTCGTGGCTTCATGTTCGCATTTAATTCAATTCCCAATCTCATTCGGGTCATACAATACTCAAATAAGCACATTACATATGTGAAAACATGAATAATTTTTTACCCCGACCGGGACTCGAACCTAGGACTTAAAATTACCAAGTCAAGGCGCTACCAACTACACACCACGGAAGGTATAAAAGGAATCCAACCTTATAGCTTATATCTGCTATACTTTGGAATGAACGCATTCTATCTGAATGCCACTATGTTCATATTACAGATTCCCCAACCTCACTCGTGGCTTCATGTTCGCATTTAATTCAATTCCCAATCTAATTCGGGTCATACAATACTCAAATAAGCACATTACATATGTGAAAACATGAATCATTTTTTACCCCGTCCGGGACTCGACCCTAGGACTTATAATTACTAAGTCAAGGCGCTACCAACTACCAACCACAGAAGGTATAAAAGGAATCCAACCTTATATCTTATATCTGCTATACATTGGAATGAAAGCATTCTTTCTGAATGACACTATGTTCATATTACAGATTCCCAAACCTCACTCGTGGCATCATGTTCGCATTTAATTCAATTCCCAATCTCATTCGGGTCATACAATACTCAAATAAGCACATTACATATGTGAAAACATGAATCATTTTTTACCCCTACCGGGACTCGAACCTAGGACTTATAATTACTAAGTCAAGGCGCTACCAACTACACACCACAGAAGGTATAAAAATAATCTAACCTTATAGCTTATATCTGCTATACTTTAGAATGAACGCATTCTATCTGAATGCCACTATGTTCATATTACAGATTCCCCAACCTCACTCGTGGCTTCATGTTCGCATTTAATTCAATTCCCAATTTCATTCGGGTCATACAATACTCAAATAAGCACATTACATATGTGAAAACATGAATCATTTTTTACCCTGACCGGGAATCGAACCTAGGACTTATAATTACTAAGTCAATGCGCTACCAACTACACACCACAGAAGGTATAAAAGGAATCCAACCTTATAGCTTATATCTGCTATACTTTGGAATGAACGCATTCTATCTGAATGCCACTATGTTCATATTACAGATTCCCCAACCTCACTCGTGGCTTCATGTTCACATTTAATTCAATTCCCAATCTCATTCGGGTCATACAATACTCAAATAAGCACATTACATATGTGAAAACATGAATCATTTTTTACCCCGACCGGGACTCGAACCTAGGACTTATAATTACTAAGTCAAGGCGTTACCAACTACACACCACAGAAGGTATAAAAGGAATCCAACCTTATAGCTTATATCTGCTATACTTTGGTATGAACGCATTCTGTCTGAATGCCACTATGTTCATATTACAGATTCCCCAACCTCACTCGTGGCTTCATGTTCGCATTTAATTCAATTCCCAATCTCATTCGGGTCATACAATACTCAAATAAGCACATTACATATGTGAAAACATGAATCATTTTTTAGCCCGACCGGGACTCGAACCTAGGACTTATAATTACTAAGTCAAGGCGCTACCAACTACACACCATGGAAGGTATAAAAGGAATCCAACCTTATAGCTTATATCTGCTATACTTTGGAATGAACGCATTCTATCTGAATGCCACTATGTTCATATTACATATTCCCCAACCTCACTCGTGGCTTCATGTTCACATTTAATTCAATTCCCAATCTCATTCGGGTCATACAATACTCAAATAACCACATTACATATGTGAAAACATGAATCATTTTTTACCCCGACTGGGACTCGAACCTAGGACTTATAATTACTAAGTCAAGGCGTTACCAACTACACACCACAGAAGGTATAAAAGGAATCCAACCTTATAGCTTATATCTGCTATACTTTGGTATGAACGCATTCTGTCTGAATGCCACTATGTTCATATTACAGATTCCCCAACCTCACTCGTGGCTTCATGTTCGCATTTAATTCAATTCCCAATCTCATTCGGGTCATACAATACTCAAATAAGCACATTACATATGTGAAAACATGAATCATTTTTTACCCCGACTGGGACTCGAACCTAGGACTTATAATTACTAAGTCAAGGTGCTACCAACTACACACCACAGAAGGAATAATGGGAATCCAACTTTATAGCTTATATCTGCTATACTTTGGAATGAACACATTCTATCTGAATGCCAATATGTTCATATTACATATTCCCCAACCTCACTCGTGGCTTCATGTTCGCATTTAATTCAATTCCCAATCTCATTCGGGTCATACAATACTCCAATAAGCACATTACATAAGTGAAAACATGAATCATTTTTTACCCTGACCGGGACACGAACCTAGGACTTATAATTACAAAGTCAAGGCGCTACCAACTACACACCACAGAAGGTATAAAAGGAATCCAACCTTATAGCTTATATCTGCTATACTTTGGAATGAACGCATTCTATCTGAATGACACTATGTTCATATTACAGATTACCCAACCTCACTCGTGGCTTCATGTTCGCATTTAATCCAATTCCCAATCTCATTCGGGTCATACAATACTCAAATAAGCACATTACATATGTGAAAACATGAATCATTTTTTACAACGACCGGGACTCGAACCTAGGACTTATAATTACTAAGTCAAGGTGCTACCAACTACACACCACAGAAGGAATAATAGGAATCCAACTTTATAGCTTATATCTGCTATACTTTGGAATGAACACATTCTATATGAATGCCAATATGTTCATATTACAGATTCCCCAACCTCACTCGTGGCTTCATGTTCGCATTTAATTCAATTCCCAATCTCATTCGGGTCATACAATACTTAAATAAGCACATTACATATGTGAAAACATGAATCATTTTTTTACCCCGACCGGGACTCGAATCTAGGACTTATAATTACTAAGTCAAGGCACTACCAACTACACACCACAGAAGGTATAAAAGGAATTCAACCTTATAGCTTATATCTGCTATACTTTGGAATGAATGCATTCTATCTGAATGCCACTATGTTCATATTACAGATTCCCCAACCTCACTCGTGGCTTCATGTTCGCATTTAATTCAATTCCCAATCTCATTCGGGTCATACAATACTCAAATAAGCACATTACATATGTGAAAACATGAATCATTTTTTACCCCGACCGGGACTCGAACCTAGGACTTATAATTACTAAGTCAAGGTGCTACCAGCTACACACCACAAAAGGTATAATAGGAATCCAACCTTATAGCTTATATCTGCTATACTTTGGAATGAACGCATTCTATCTGATTGCCACTATGTTCATATTACAAATTCCCCAACCTCACTCGTGGCTTCATGTTCGCATTTAATTCAATTCCCAATCTCATTCGGGTCATACAATACTCCAATAAGCACATTACAGATGTGAAAACATGAATCATTTTTTACCCCAACCGGGACTTGAACCTAGGACTTATAATTACTAAGTCAAGGTGCTACCAACTACACACCACAGAAGGAATAATAGGAATCCAACTTTATAGCTTATATCTGCTATACTTTGGAATGAACACATTCTATATGAATGCCAATATGTTCATATTACAGATTCCCCACCCTCACTCGTGGCTTCATGTTCGCATTTAATTCAATTCCCAATCTCATTCGGGTCATACAATACTTAAATAAGCACATTACATATGTGAAAACATGAATCATTTTTTTACCCCGACCGGGACTCGAATCTAGGACTTATAATTACTAAGTCAAGGCACTACCAACTACACACCACAGAAGGTATAAAAGGAATTCAACCTTATAGCTTATATCTGCTATACTTTGGAATGAATGCATTCTATCTGAATGCCACTATGTTCATATTACAGATTCCCCAACCTCACTCGTGGCTTCATGTTCGCATTTAATTCAATTCCCAATCTCATTCGGGTAATACAATACTCCAATAAGCACATTACATATGTGAAAACATGAATCATTTTTTACCCCGACCGGGACTTGAACCTAGGACTTATAATTACTAAGTCAAGGCGCTACCAACTACACACCACAGAAGGTATAAAAGGAATCCAACCTTATAGCTTATATCTGCTATACTTTGGAATGAACGCATTCTATCTGAATGCCACTATGTTCATATTACCGATTCCCCAACCTCACTCGTGGCTTCATGTTCGCATTTAATTCAATTCCCAATCTCATTCGGGTCATACAATACTCAAATCAGCACATTACATATGTGAAAACATGAACCATATTTTACCCCGACCGGGACTCGAACCTAGGACTTATAATTACTAAGTCAAGGCGCTACCAACTACACACCACACAAGGCATAAAAGGAATCCAACCTTATATCTTATATCTGCTATACATTGGAATGAACACATTCTTTCTGAATGCCACTATGTTCATATTACAGATTCCCCAACCTCACTCGTGGCTTCATGTTCGCATTTAATTCAATTCCCAATCTCATTCGGGTCATACAATACTCAAATAAGCACATTACATATGTGAAAACATGAATCATTTTTTACCCCGACCGGGACTCGAATCTAGGACTAATAATTACTAAGTCAAGGCACTACCAACTACATACCACAGAAGGAATAAAAGGAATCCAACCTTATAGCATATATCTGCAATACTTTGGAATGAACGCATTCTATCTGAATGCCACTATGTTCATATTACAGATTCCCCAACCTCACTCGTGGCTTCATGTTCGCATTTAATTCAAGTCCCAATCTAATTCGGGTCATACAATACTCAAATAAGCACATTACATATGTGAAAACATGAATCATTTTTTACCCCAACCGGGACTCGAATCTAGGACTTATAATTACTAAGTCAAGGCACTACCAACGACACACCACAGAAGGCATAAAAGGAATCTAACCTTATAGCTTATATCTGCTATACTTTAGAATGAACTCATTCTATCTGAATGCCACTATGTTCATATTACAGATTCAGAAACCTCACTCGTGGCTTCATGTTCGCATTTAATTCAGTTCCCAATCTCATTCGGGTCATACAATACTCAAATAAGCACATTACATATGTGAAAACATGAATCATTTTTTACCCTGACCGGGACTCGAACCTAGGACTTATAATTACTTAGTCAAGGCGCTACCAGCTATACACCACAAAAGGCATAAAAGGAATCCAACCTTATAGCTTATATCTGCTATACTTTGGAATGAACGCATTCTATCTGAATGCCACTATGTTCATATTAAAGATTC
This sequence comes from Halocaridina rubra, assembly GCA_037179515.1. Classification (NCBI taxonomy): domain Eukaryota; kingdom Metazoa; phylum Arthropoda; class Malacostraca; order Decapoda; family Atyidae; genus Halocaridina; species Halocaridina rubra. Next base: position 13,875 of record JAXCGZ010001407.1, read on the forward strand.
CCCAACCTCACTCGTGGCTTCATGTTCGCATTTAATTCAATTCCCAATCTCATTCGGGTCATACAATACACAAATAAGCACATTACATATGTGAAAACATGAATCATTTTTTTTCCCTGACCGGGACTCGAACCTAGGACTTATAATTACTAAGTCAAGGCACTACCAACTACACACCACAGAAGGTATAAAAGGAATCCAACCTTATAGCTTATATCTGCTATACTTTGGAATGAACGCATTCTATCTGAATGCCACTATGTTCATATTAAAGATTCCCCAACCTCACTCGTGGCTTCATGTTCGCATTTAATTCAATTCCCAATCTCATTCGGGTCATACAATACTCAAATAAGCACATTACATATGTGAAAACATGAATCATTTTTTACCCCGACCGGGATTCGAACCTAGGACTTATAATTACTAAGTCAAGGCGCTACCAACTACACACCACAGAAGGTACAATAGGAATCCAACCTTATAGCTTATATCTGCTATACTTTGGAATGAACGCATTCTATCTGAATGCCACTATGTTCATATTAAAGATTCCCAAACCTCACTTGTGGCTTCATGTTCGCATTTAATTCAATTCCCAATCTCATTCGGGTCATACAATACTCAAATAAGCACATTACATATGTGAAAACATGAATCATTTTTTACCCCAACCGGGACTCGAACCTAGGACTTATAATTAATAAGTCAAGGCACTACCAACTACACACCACAGAAGGTATAAAGGGAATCCAACCTTATAGCTTATATCTGCTATACTTTGGAATGAACGCATTCTATCTGAATGCCACTATGTTCATATTACAGATTCCCCAACCTCACTCGTGGCTTCATGTTCGCATTTAATTCAATTCCCAATCTCATTCGGGTCATACAATACTCAAATAAGCACATTACATATGTGAAAACATGAATCATTTTTTACCCCGACCGGGACTCGAATCTAGGACTTATAATTACTAAGTCAAGGCACTACCAACTACATACCACAGAAGGTATAAAAGGAATCCAACCTTATAGCTTATATCTGCTATACTTTGGAATGAACGCATTCTATCTGAATGCCACTATGTTCATATTACAGATTCCCCAACCTCACTCGTGGCTTCATGTTCGCATTTAATTAAATTCCCAATCTCATTCGGGTCATACAATACTCAAATAAGCACATTACATATGTGAAAACATGAATCATTTTTTACCCCGACCGGGACTCGAATCTAGGACTTATAATTACTAAGTCAAGGCACTACCAACTACATACCACAGAAGGTATAAAAGGAATCCAACCTTATAGCTTATATCTGCTATACTTTGGAATGAACGCATTCTGTCTGAATGCCACTATGTTCATATTACAGATTCCCCAACCTCACTCGTGGCTTCATGTTCGCATTTAATTCAATTCCCAATCTCATTCGGGTCATACAATACTCAAATAAGCAGATTACATATGTGAAAACATGAATCATTTTTTTACCCCGACCGGGACTCGAACCTAGGACTTATAATTACTAAGTCAATGCGATACCAACTACACACCACAGAAGGTTAAAAGGAATCCAACCTTATAGCTTATATCTGCTATACTTTGGAATGAACGCATTCTATCTGATTGCCACTATGTTCATATTACAGATTCCCAAACCTCACTCGTGGCTTCATGCTTGCATTTAATTCAATTCAAAATCTCATTCGGGTCATACAATACTCAAATAAGCACATTACATATGTGAAAACATGAATCTTTTTTTACCCCGACCAGGACTCGAACCTAGGAATTATGAATACTAAGTCAAGGCGCTACCAACTACACACCACAGAAGGTATAAAAGGAATCCAACCTTATAGCTTATATCTGCTATACTTTGGAATGAACGCATTCTATCTGAATGCCGCTATGTTTATATTACAAATTCCCCAACCTCACTCATGGCTTCATGTTCGCATTTAATTCAATTGCCAATCTCATTCAGGTTATACAATACGCAAATAAGCACATGACAAATGTGAAAACATGAATCATTTTTTACCCGACCGGGACTTGAACCTAGGACTTATAATTACTAAGTCAATGCGCTACCAACCACACACCACAGAAGGTATAAAAGGAATCCAACCTTATAGCTTATATCTGCTATACTTTGGAATGAACGCTCTCTATCTGAATGCCACTATGTTCATATTACAGATTCCCCAACCTCACTCGTGGCTTCATGTTCGCATTTAATTCAATGCCCAATCTCATTCGGGTCATACAATACTCAAATAAGCACATTACGTATATGAAAACATGAATCATTTTTTACCCCGACCGGGACTCGAACCTAGGACTTATAATTACTAAGTCAAGGCGCTACCAACTACACACCACAGAAGGTATAAAAGGAATCCAACCTTATAGCTTATATCTGCTATACTTTGGAGTGAACGCATTCTATCTGAATGCCACGATATTCATATTACAGAACCCCCAACCTCACTCGTGGCTTCATGTTCGCATTTAATTCAATTCCCAATCTCATTCGGGTCATACAATGCTCAAATAAGCACATTACATATGTGAAAACATGAATCATTTTTTACCCCGACCGGGACTCGAACCTAGGACTTATAATTACTAAGTCAAGGTGCTACCAACTACACACCACAGAATGAATAATAGGAATCCAACTTTATAGCTTATATGTGCTATACTTTGGAATGAACACATTTTATCTGAATGCCAATATGTTCATATTACAGATTCCCCAACCTCACTCATGGCTTCATGTTCGCATTTAATTCAATTCCCAATCTCATTCGGGTCATACAATACTCCAATAAGCACATTACATAAGTGAAAACATGAATCATTTTTTACCCCGACCGGAACTCGAACCTAGGACTTATAATTACTAAGTCAAGGCGCTACCAACTACACACCATAGAAGGTATAAAAGAAATCCAACCTTATAGCTTATATCTGCTATACTTTGGAATGAACGCATTCTATCTGAATGCCACTATGTTCATATTAAAGATTCCCCAACCTCACTCGTGGCTTCATGTTCGCATTTAATCCGATTCCCAATCTCATTCGGGTCATACAATACTCCAATAAGCACATTACATATGTGAAAACATGAATCATTTTTTACCCCGACCGGGAATCGAACCTAGGACTTATAATTACTAAGTCAAGGTGCTACCAGCTACACACCACAGAAGGTATAATAGGAATCCAATCTTATAGCTTATATCTGCTATACTTTGGAATGAACGCATTCTATCTGATTGCCACTATGTTCATATTACAAATTCCCCAACCTCACTCGTGGCTTCATGTTCGCATTTAATTCAATTCCCAATCTCATTCGGGTCATACAATACTCCAATAAGCACA